>CM049808.1:2296950-2579814 GCA_027422405.1 Ptychobarbus kaznakovi
TAACATAGATAACATAAAAAAAAATTAACTGAGAAATTAAAAAAAAAACATCTAAAAATTATCTCATTTCAAATTTAAATCGAGAGAATCAAGTGAAATTTAAAGTAAATCTCTGTTGCTGTGACCAACATTTACAGAGCTTTGATGAATGATGACTTGAAAAAAAAAAATGTAAAATTAAAACTATTAAAAAATAACTGAACATAAGCTCACAAATAACATATATAGTTTCAAATCTTACTGCCTTGAGTTATTATTTTGAAATAAATGTAAAAATAATTAAAAACACTAACTTGATGAGATTCATACTTACATACTTTAATAAATAGAATATTGATTACATTGTAAATGTAATAGTGTAAGCAATGTTTATTTAACCAAGAAAATGTTGACTGGGACATGAATTTCATTATTTTTTTTATATATATAAATAAAAACAACACCACACACCATTTACAATATCCGACAGAAGTGAGTACACCCCTCATATTTTTGTAAATATTTTATTATATCTTTTCATGTGACAACACTGAAGAAATGACACTTTGCTACAATGTAAAGTAGTGAGTGTACAGCTTGTGTAACAGTGTAAATTTGCTGTCCCTCAAAATAACTCAACACACAGCCATTAATGTCTAAACCGCTGGCCACAAATGTGATTAATACCCTAAGTGAAAATGTTCAAAATGGGCCCAATTGGCCATTTTCCTCGCCCCGGTGTCATGTGACTCGTTAGTGTTACAAGGTCGCAGGTGTGAATAGGAGCAGGTGTGTTAAATTTGGTGTTATCGCTCTCACTCTCTCATACTGGTCACTGGAAGTTCAACATGTCACCTCATGGCATATAACTCTCTGAGGATCTGAAAAAAAAATATTTTTTGCTCTACATAAAGATGGCGTAGGCTATAAGAAGATTGCCAAGACCCTGAAACTGAGCTGCAGCACGGTGGCCAAGACCATACAGTGGTTTAACAGAACAGGTTCCACTCAGAACAGGCATCGCCATGGTCGACCAAAGAAGTTGAGTGCACATGCTCAGCGTCATATCAGAGGTTGTGTTTGGAAATAGACGTATGAGTGCTGCCAGCATTGCTGCAGAGGTTGAAGGGGTGGTGTGGGGGGGTCAGCCTGTCAGTGCTCAGACCATACGCCGCACACTGCATCAAATTGGTCTGCATGCTGTCATCCAGAAGGAAGCCTCTTCTAAAGATGATGCACAAGAAGCCGCAAACAGTTTTTCTGAAGACAAGCAGACTAAGGACATGGAATTACTGGAACCATGTCCTGTGGTCTGATGAGACCAAGATAAACTTATTTGGTTCAGATGGTGTCAAGCGTGTGTGGCAGCAACCAGGTGAGGTGTACAAAGACAAGTGTGTCTTGCCTACAGTCAAGCATGGTGGTGGGGTATCATGGTCTGGGGCTGCATGAGTGCTGCCGGCACTGGGGAGCTACAGTTCATTGAGAAACCATGAATGCCAACATGTACTGTGACATACTGAAGCAGAGCATGATCCCCTCCCTTCGGAGACTGGGCCGCAGGGCAGTATTCCAACATGATAACGACCCCAAACACCTCCAAGACGACCACTGCCTTGCTAAAGAAGCTGAGGATAAAGGTAATCTGTGGGGCATCCTCAAACGAAGGTGGAGGAGCGTAATATCTCTACCATCCACCAGCTCCGTGATGTTGTCATGGAAGAGTGGAAGAGGACACCAGTGGCAACCTGTGGAGCTCTGATGAACTTCATGTCCAAGAGGGTTAAGGCAGTGCTGGAAAATAACGGTGGCCATTCAAAATATTGACATTTTGGGCCCAATTTGGACATTTTCACTTAGGGATGTAGTCACTTTTGTGGCCAGAGGTTTAGATGTTAATGGCTGTGTGTTGAGTTATTTTGAGGGGACAGCAAATTTTCGCTGTTATACAAACTGTACACTCACTACTTTACATTGTAGCAAAGTGTCATTTCTTCAGTGTTGTCACATGAAAAGATATAATAAAATATTTACAAAGTGCGAGGGGTGTACTCACTTCTGTGAGATACTGTATATCAGCGTATATCAGTATATATAGATAGCGAGAGAGAGAGAGGGGGGGGGAGAGAGAGAGAGAGATACTCTCAACTAGTGGACAAAACTAAAGCAAGATAATTTCTTACTTGTTTTACAGTTGTACAAAGTTTTTTTGGTTTGTTTTTAACAATGTCTTAAATATTTTTCTTGTTTCTTGTTTGTGGAAAGAGAGAGAGAGGAAGATATGACCGAGGCTACATGTAATAATTTGCAAGAATAAAGCACAGTTTGTGCCACAGTATTCTGTGAATTATTTGCTGCCAAGAGCAAGAAACCATAAAAATTCAACAGACAATTAGAAAGCATGATCGTCACTTTTTCTGTTTAGCCTATGGCATGTTTTTGCACATATTTCTGGGCCAATGGGTCCTTTACATAAAATATGCACTGTTATGTTTACATAAACAGTATAAAGGGAATACATATTCTGCAAAGTCCTAAAAGACAAAAGCAGCAGCCAGAGGCAAAACTGTTACTTGAAAAACGGACAGTATCAAGTGGTATTTCATGCTTGAAATTCCCCAAATATTAGTAGATGGATAAACACGGTCAAATGAACAAAGCTGTAAAGTCTATCAGGTTAAAGCTAGATCTCTCAGAAATCCCTGAAGAGGTCAACAGTCATTTCCGCTTGTATTACGGTAGTATATGGGTAGACAATGAACACACTGGAGAGTTTTAAAGTGCGGAGGTTTTCATCAGACTGTGCCTTACATGGGCGCATGGATGCGAAACAGGGAACAAGCAACAACTCTGGAAAGAAGAGAACAAACGAAAACAGATTACAGGGATTCAGTCATTTATCAAGACCATGCAGACAGATATCGCCTCACAGATAGCAGAACGGCTGAAAACAGGCCTTTTGAAATCCCAGGCCTGACTCCAGCCCACTGGCTGCGCATCTACAGCTGCATCCGCGCTGCAGCTCTCATCCCAATTTTTCTTTAAAAGGAGGATTAATTCACAAATTAAAAAACGTTGTGCACTGGCTTAAAAGAGTCCTTGTACTTCACTCTATTCTTAAAAGTAGGAGGCTGCCTTCACAGCGGCTCAGATTTGTCTTTGGCCTCAGGTTCAAGTTTAAGAAATTCACACACACTTCACTCCTTCTGCAGTACGAGTAAGAGGACAAAATTTCTGTCCTCAGGCTTGTCGCAAAGCCGTAAGAGTGGAAAATCCTCCATAAGGATTCTGCAAGATAATTTAATCCTTTAAACAATTTGTCAGGATCTCTCAAACAAAAGATTGTCTTTAAATCTTCAACAAACCATTGCTTCCTGACAGACCGAGGAAATAAAACTCATGATTCACTTCAACTAGACCTTCATCTCAAGGTCAAGACTGCTTTTTATCAGCCCTGAAAACTACTTAATGCTCATTCATCTTGTCCTCAGAAATGCAAAAAAAAACTGCATGATTATGTTTTCCTTTTCCATTGATGTGTTCATTAGGTCTGCATCCATTTCTTGCCCCTGAAAAAGCATTTGAAGTAGATATGTTCACTTATAAGACATAGTTTCCTTAAAAACTAAGATTCTGTCATCGTTTTCCTCACCCTCATATTGTTCCAAACCTTATTTTGAAAAATGTCTTGGTCTTGGTCCATACAAAGTTTAATTCTATGGAGAAAAAATATTTTGTTTTCAGAAAGCTTTCCTGTAGCTCAGACAGTAGATCACAGCACTTGAAATGCCTGGGCTTTCTGGGCTTGATTCCCAGGGAAAACAAGAGCTGATCAAATGTAAATGTGTGTCTTGAATGCTTTGGATAATTACATAAATGTAAATGTAAAGTCATACAGGTTTGAAAGACATTCGAGAGAATCAATCATGGCAGAATGTTCAATCCTGCGGCCTGTAGCACGAAGCGAGATGAACAAACTCAGAGTTGCAGAGTAAGTTTTGAGTTGACAAATCTCGATAAAGCCAACCTGGTTTAGATCAGATTCACCGGGCTCACAAAGCTCAATAGAAACAATCTCTTTCAACTCAGTTTGAACCAGAGTTTGAGTGCGTGCACCTACATATGTGACACGTGCAGCAAACAGCCAATCACATATGGAGAGCATCAGCAAAGCATCAGCTGGATTCACTTTTCACGAGAGTCAGTGCCATTCATATTTCTGATTAAGATAAAGAGATGTTGTCTTTAAAAAATGTATACATTTAAATGCATTTACAAGGCAGGAATAAACACTTCTGTTGCAGCAAAAGTTTGGCAGCAGAAGTAACATAGGACTATGCAAATAAATCAACTGAACTTAATTATTTCTATATTACTGGATGTATTAAAGCTTATCTACATGTACACATGTATAAAATGTAAATACATATACGCTTTAAATAAGCTTAAAATTAATTGCCACTTCATGTAATAATTATATAAATATATTATATGCATTAAACAATTAATACAATTTAAATATAATAAATAAGTAGCTGCAAAAGTCAGCCAATATTGTCTCTAAAATTCGTTGACTGTAAACTGCTTTAATTTGGAGCGAGAGATAAGGGGGCATGGCTTCATTGCATCAGATATATGTCACTTTGCTCACAGCTGATTGGTCCAGTTTGGGTTTGCAATCTCTAACCCAGAATAAAACCTGCTCTGGAGCAGGATAGGTGTGTAGCGCAAGCAGGAGCGCATTAATGCACAGGCTTCAATGGGCTGAAGCCCAGGGGCCTACACTGGAACGGGGGCCCACTGGCTGCAGAGAAATTGTATTTTTCGAATAATTATTTTTATGGGAGTTTGCAGCAGTGACAACAGCATTCTGTAAACAAACTCACACACTCATTTTCAGCTATGCCTTGATTGTAGTAGCCTATATAGTGAATGGTTCAGTTTAGGTTCCCCCCACACAGTTTGTGTAGTTGGTATATTCCACCGATATACTGTAAATTAAACAGAATGCACAATCAATGCATTCGCTCATTTCACTAGTAAAGTAACGTTAGCCCAGCACAAGAGTGTCTTTATGTTAACGTGCAGGTTAACAAGAGAAACATCACTGGTGTGTGAAAGGAACTGGATCGGCCAACTTTCTGTAACATCATACAGTACGAGTTCAGTAACTTGCGTGGATGTAATCTATGTGTGAGCTGAAGGTTTTAGATTAAGGTGCTGCTTCAAAGTCTCAATTTTAAATCCAGGGATGGAAAAATAGGAATCGTCCTATTGCTTAAATGTGATTATTGAACTTTATACGGCTGTGATTTAATTAATTAAACGTGAGCACGGCATGTTTCAAAATAAAAACGCAGTTAGCAATCACCAAACAATCCACATCTATGCCAACATGTCGTGTTGTTTCGTTCTACTGATGATGAATAATGAATATTTTGTGTGATTTATGGTGTTCAGACCTGTATACTCGAATTTCAGCCAGGAAAGTTTTGATGGCATTTTCTTTTCATATTACCTCCGTATAAAGTCTGTAATAGTCTTATGTAACGGCTATATTCTGCTCTTCTTAAGCACCACATAGTGGCAAAAGGTGAATTTGAATATTCACTTACAGGTACATCTACAAAAATGAAAATCATGAAAAAGATCAATATTTTTTGTCACTCATTTCAGAAAGTGAAACTCATATATTATATAGATTCATTACACATAGATTGAAATATTTCAACCCTTTATTTCTTGAAATTTTGATGTTTATGGCTTACAGATAATGAAAACCCAAAATTCAGTGTCTCAGAAAATTTGAATTTACTTAAGATCAATAAAAAAAGAATATTTTAAACAGAAATGTCAGGCTTCTGAAAAGTATGTTCTTTTCTATGCACTCAATACTTGGTTGGGCCTCCTTTTGCATGAATTACTGTATCAATGCGGCGTGGCATGAGGCAATCAGCTGTGGTACTGCTCAGGTCTAATGAAAGCCCAGGTTGCTCTGATAGCGGCCTTCGGGTCATCTGCATTGTTGAGTCTGGTGTCTCTCATCTGTTGACATACCCCATAGATTCTCTATGGGGTTCAGTTCAGGCGAGTTTGCTCTAAAATTTCCCTGGTAGATGGCTGCGTTGACTGTGGACTTTCAGAAAACACAGTGGACCAACACCAGCAGATGACATGGCAGCCCAAATCATCACTGACTGTGGAAACTTCACACTGGATTCAAGCAACCTTAATTCTGTGCCTCTCCATCTTCCTCCAGACTCTGGGACAAATTAAATGCATATTTCACTTTCATCTGAAAAGAGGACTTTGGACCACTGAGCAACAGTCCAGTTCTTTTTCTCCGTAGCCCAGATAAGATGCTTCTGACGATGTTTCTGTTTCAGAGTGGCTTGGTACTCTTTTTCCTGAAGATGTCTGAGCGTGGTGACTCTTGATGCACTGACTCCAGCTTCAGTTCACTCCTTGTGAAACTCTCCAAGTGTTTGAATCAGCTTTGCTTGACAGTATTCTCAAGCTTGCGGTCATCCCTGTTGCTTGGGCACATTTCCTACCCAATTTCTACCTTCCAGTCAACTTTGCATTTAATATGCTTTGATACAGCACTCCTTGAACAGCCCCCCCTTTCAGTAATGACCCTCTGTGACTTACTCTCTTTGTGGAGGTCACTGATGTCTTCTGGACCATTGCCAAGTCACAGTGTTTCCCCATTATTGTGTGTTTCAAAGAACAAGAGATACCCACAATTTATACTGTATGGATGTAATTTATTGAAACTCAAATGTAAATATTCTAATATTTTGAGATACTGATTTTTGACTCTCATTATCTGTAAGCTCTAAATATCAAAATTACAGCAGATGGTGAAAATGCTCACAACACAAACAAATAAAGAAACACACTGCAAATGCTCACAACACAACCAAATAAATTGTATTTGCAGTGCGTTTCTTTTTTGGTTGTGTTGAGAGCATTTGCAGCGTGTGTGTTGTCAAATTGAGGAAGTCGTTTTCTTCACTTGCAGGTGTTTTTTCTATTTGCGCGTTGAGCTCTCTCGGCCACCGTAGTTGAGCGTCTCCAGGACCAGCGCTGAGAAGAACTGATCAATCACTCATATTTCCAGTGAAAGTAATTTCATAACAGACACAACAAAGCTCTGTTAATATATGTGCGACAGGTATGTAATATACAAAAGATTTGCTTTGATGAGGGTTAATAGGCCGGCGTGTCCTAGAGAATGACGCATTGGCACATCTTGAAACAGATAAGAGACGGGAGATGAAATCACACACACGGCGAGTGGAAAAGAGCATCATTATTTAAGTGTAGCTTTCATTCATGCCAAGGATCGTCTCAAGGACGCTAAAGGGGAGGGTTTGCTTGTGCAGACACTAGGAGGAATGCATTGGGGGGTTGGAAACGTTCATATTCAGCCTTAACAGCTGTTTTTTCTGTGTGACTGTCTCATTTAAAGAGAGATCAATCATTTGGTTTGCAGTCTGCTCTTTTTACATTTACATTATAGTACAGAGAGCATGTTTGGTTGCTTTAGAGCAGGGATCTCCAACCCTGCTCCTGGAGAGCTACCATCCTGCAGACTTCAGTTCCAACCCTGCTGCAACACACCTATCTGTATTTATCAAGTAGCCCTGAACACTTTGATTAGCTGGTTCAGGTGTGTTTGATTGGGGTTGGAGCTGAAATCTTCAGGATGCTAGCTCTCCAGGAGCAGGGTTGGAGACCCCTGCTTTAGAGTTACTGATAATGGAATTAATGTTAGGTGTTTATTTACATCTCCATGTACAATAGAGCAGGGTAAAAGACATGCAAAATAAACATATACATTACATTTGGATAGTTTATGCACTACCTTTCCATATTTAGTTTTTTTTTAAATGCATTCTATTTTTTTTTCTTTAGATTTCACATGTTTTACATTTCGATTTTGTTTTATGTTTAAAAGTCTCTTCTGCTCAGCAAGGCTGCATTTATTTGATCAAAAATGCACTACACATTGTGAAATGTTATTACAATCTAAAATAGCTGTTTTCTATGTGAATATATTTTTGTGAATATATATTGTAATTTATTCTTGTGGTCAAAGCTGCATTTTCAGCATCATTACTCCAGTCTTCAGTGTCACATGATCCCTCATAAATCATTCTAATATGCTGATTTGCAGCTCAAGAAACATTTCTGATTATTATCAAATTTAAAAACAGTTGTGCTGTTTCCTATTTATAGTAGACGGGCTACTTCAACATGAGCTGCCTTTGAGAATTTCCTACGGCTTGGGATTTATGCACAAAATAATGGGTGTTCCCCTTCATGGGAACTCGAACTGCGTCCCCTAGGGGTCGCTACGGGGAACGCCCTCAGCGTGACTCGGTCTGAAGATACATATGTAAAAACACCACCTGTTGGCCGCGACAGCCCATGACGTCACTACCGGCGTGCCACAATAAAAGTGCCGCCGGGAGAATACATCATCAGCTTTTTCGTCTTCACTGACTGGTTTGTTTGAAGCGTGCAATCTGGTAAGAGTACAGTTTTCTCTCTATCAAATGGCGAGCACTAGCAAGCGTTAAGATTGTGTGTGGAAAAATCGGGACCCACCGCGATGACACTCACAATCTTTGCGTCTTTTATTTGGCAAGGAGCACGCACGCGATGTCCTTGAGGGAAAATCTGCGTGCACTGTGAGCTTTTTCTATGTAAAAGCTCCGCTCTCGTCTGTCCCTCTTTCCGAGGAAAGAGGGCACCGTCTGCTTCCCGCGATTCGTGACCCACCGCTGCCGAGGCACGGAGTAATGAAATTAGCAGTTGGATGTGGCCGATGAATGAGAAAGAAAAGAGGGACCGCCCCTTTTCGCGCGCGTCGGCCGAGAACGAGAGTGAGCTGCTGGATTGTGACGATGCGATCTTTCTGACATAATCAGATTCAGCGCTAGTGCTCTTCTCTGCATATGACGAGTTTTTTGGGGTTTGTGAATCACCCCCAGCTCGAGTGAGCCTTCTTTCTTCATAAAATCTCGATGTGGAGATTGAGAAGGAGTAAAAAAAAAAAAAAAAAAGCGATTTTTCTCGTATTCATAGGTTTCAGCATACTAGTTATGCTGACACTGTGTGAAAATGGCTATGAGGGGATGTCCCCTGTGCAAGAGATGATAAACAGCTTATCTCTCTGTGGCAGACATCTTCTCTCAAGGCTCCCCCCTGGCCACCTAAGCCCCTGAATCTCGCTTAAATGGCAGGGTAAATGCAGCAGCAGGTCAGACCGTCGCTTCGTTGCACACTAAGGGCGTACCAGACTGATCTGCTGAAAGACCTGGATAAGGTTCTATATAATCCAGGTCTGAGCCCGAACAACCAGGGGTCCTAGCCCATCTCGTCTGAGGGTCAGAGATGGGCTCAGAAGGCTAGTCTCGCGACTCATTCCCCTCCCCCTCCTGCGGCTAGGGTGAGAGAAAGGCGCGGGTCAGAGAGAGGCAAGCCCTCTCATTCCTCTAATTCCCCTGTAACCACTGTAAACTTCACCTGACCGAGGTTAGGTGGAAATTTCCGGCTAAGCAAAGGCAAAAAAAGGTGAGTTCCCTCTCATTCTGAGGAATGAGTTTTCCGGGTCACCTATGCCCTGCTGAGCGGCGGAGTCCCTCTCATTCTGAGGAATGAGTTCCCCCCGCTCTCCAGAGCTCAGGTGGGCTTGCCGCTCCCTTCTGAGCGGCGGAGTGCCTTCTCATTCTGAGGAATGAGTTCTCCACTCTCCAGAGCTCGTTATAGGTCTCACTCTGAGGAGTGAGTTCTCCGCTCTAGAGCTCCTCATTGGTAGCTGAGTTCCTCTCATTCCGAGGAATGAGTTCTCCGCTCTCCAGAGCTCGCCGTCGGTAGAGCTAGCACTGCTCCCCTCAACCAGAGGGTCACCTATGAGCATGCCGCTCCCTTCTGAGCGTCCGAGTTTCTCCGCCCCCAGAGCTCTGTGATAGTGCCGCTAAGGAAAAAGCCCTTCTGAGCGGCGGAGTTCCCTCTCATTCTGAGAAGAGTTCTCTCCGCTCCTCAGAGCTCTGTGATAGGTCGCTCTCCGTGCTGGTCGAGCTAGCATTGCTCCCCTCACTATAGAGGGTTATCTATGAGCATGCCGCTCCCTGCTGAGCGTCTGAGTTCCTTCCATTCTGAGGAATGAGTTCTCCGCTCTCCAGAGCTCGTTATAGGTTAGAGCTAGCAGCTCCCCTCATTAGAGGGTCATCTTGAGCATGCCGCTCCCTGCGGAGCGTCCTGAGTTTCCCTCTCATTCTGAGGAATGAGTTCTCCGCTCCTCCGAGCTCTGTGATCTGTCTTGCTGGTCGAGCTAGCATTGCTCCCCTCATATAGAGGGTTATCTATGAGCATGCCGCTCCCTGCTGAGCGGGAGTTCCCTCTCATTCTGAGGAATGAGTTCCCCGCTCTCCAGAGCTCATGGTTGGGCTTGCCGCTCCCCCTTCTGAGCGCGGAGTGCTTCTCATTCTGAGGAATGAGTTCTCCACTCTCCAGAGCTCGTTATAGTCTCACTCTGAGGAGTGAGTTCTCCCGCTCTAGAGCTCCTCATTGGTAAGCTGAGTTCCTCTCATTCCGAGGAATGAGTTCTCCGCTCTCCAGACTCGCCGTCGGTAGAGCTAGCACTGCTCCCCTCAACCAGAGGGTCACCTATGAGCATGCCGCTCCCTTCTGAGCGGTCCGTCTAATAAGTGCACACGCGAGACTTTGGGCACTTTCTAAAATCCACTCAGTGTAAGTCCGCACATCAAGATTCTGTCTGCGTTCTTTCTAAAATCCCGAAAGGGTAGGGTTACGCGCACAGCTTCGTGCCCTTTTTTGAGTTGGTTAAAGCCCCGGCTTGTGCCTTGGGCCCTGCTCCCTTGTCCTCAGTAAGCTTGACCCCCCAGAGCTCTGTGATAGGTCGCTCGCCCTTTTGGTCGAGTCAGCATTGCTCCCCTCAACCAGAGGGTCATCTATGAGCTTGCCGCTCCCTTCTGAGCGTCTGAGTTCCCTCTCACTCTGAGGATTGAGTAGTTCTCCCCGCTCCAGGGCATAGAACGTTCTTCTAATAAGTGCACACGCAAGACTTTGGGCACTTTCTAAAATCCACTCAGTGGTAAGTCCGCACATCAAGATTCTGCGTTTCTTTCTAAAATCCCGAAAGGGTAGGGTTACGCGCACAGCTTCGTGCCCTTTTTTTGAGTTGTTTAAAGCCCCGGCTTGTGCCTGGGCCCCGCTCCCTTGTCCTCAGTAAGCTTGACCCCCCAGAGCTCTGTGATAGGTCGCTCGCCCTGTTGGTCGAGCCAGCATTGCTCCCCCAAACCAGAGGGTCATCTATGAGCTTGCCGCTCCCTTCTGAGCGTCTGATTTCCCTCTCACTCTGAGGAATGAGTAGTTCTCCGCTCCAGGCATAGAACGTTCTTCTAATAAGTGCACACGCGAGACTTTGGGCACTTTCTAAAATCCACTCAGTGGTAAGTCCGCACATCAAGATTCTGCGTTCGTTCTAAAATCCTAGAAAGGGAGGGTTACGCGGCACAGCTTCGTGCCCTTTTTGAGTTGGTTAAAGCCCCGCTTGTGCCTTGGGCCCGCTCCCCTGTCCCATATATGTTGGGTCCAAAAAAAAAAAAAAAAAAGAAAAGAAAGGGGTGTACGCTACCAAGAGGTCTGTTGAGACAGTTTCCCTCGTAAGCTTGAGAGCAAGTGTAACCCCTGAGTGATCGGCCAGGACCTAGTGAGCCAGGTGCCTGGCCATATCCCCTTAAAGGAATCTTTTTCTGATTCCAAGACTTTGAGCTCTACCCTAGGCCCGTAATCCCGGCACCTAGAACAGGTAAGTACTAGGGTAAGCAGCTCGGGCCTTTGGCCGAAGGGGAATAATATCACTGACAGCCCATCCGTCCCAGGGGCAACTCCTCCCTTAGCCGGGTAGAGCTGGCTTAGTGCTCCGCCTTTTTTGAGAAATTGGCTTGCATTCCCCTCAGCATGGTGAAGTGGGTATAACGTTCCCCGTAGCGACCCCTAGGGGACGCAGTTCGAGTTCCCATGAAGGGGAACGTCTCAGGTTTACTTATGTAACCAGGGTTCCCGAGTGGGGAACGAGACACTGCGTCCCCTAGGCTTCGAGCCCATGCTTCGGACGCAAGCTTCAGACGAAGAAGCTGATGATGTATTCCTCCCGGCGGCACTTATATTGTGGCACGCCGGTAGTGACGTCATGGGCTTGTCGCCGGCCAACAGGTGGGTATTTTACATATGTATCTTCAGACCGAGTCACGCTGAGGGCGTTCCCCGTAGTGACCCCTAGGGATGCAGTGTCTCGTTCCCCACTCGGGGAACCATGGTTACATACGTAACCTGAGACGTTCTACATTACCTAAAAACATTTTACATGTATTAAAAACATTACACATACCTCAAAAGTAAATGTTAACACTGTTTTAAGCTGTAAGTTCTTAACAATTCCTGAGTAAGGTCCGCTGGGTCCGGTGCTTTTCAAGAGTGGAGAAACACAGATGTCTGCCATTAGCAAAATATTATTTTTTTGTTTTGTTTGTTTTTTTTCTGCGGTGCTCATCCTAAAAGCGGTGTCTTCCACTAAACAGTGAAATAACCATTACATCTTTGACAAAATACACTGAAAGCCCAGTGTTCACTGAATCAGATGATGCTTCCAATGCAAACAGCGCCCATCATAAGTCCTCCCATAAACTCTTACTGAAACACAGCTTCTTTAAAGTTCAATTTAAAAAAATCTTAAACTGTTGTTCCAAAAAAAACAAAAATATTAGCATCATCCCATGGCTGGGAAATGCTAATTCTCGTCCAGCTTTCAGAACAATAGCGTGAGTCCTCAGTAAGAGGAGAGAGGTAACAAGTTTCGTCTGTGGGTGGAGGAGTATATGACAGTGAGATGCCCTCCATCGGGTGACTGAAGTGACCTAATATGTGGCACTGGCCTTCCAACGCTTCAGATGAAATCAGTAGTGAGCTTTCCATCAGTCCCTCATGCCCTGGGTCAAGAGTCAGAGACAGTTCAGACATAAAATAATCTGTGGAGAACCTTCTATTCAGTGAGATTAATCCAACACGTGCTGTTAGCATACACACTGCATGTGACCTGGAAAATCATGGTCATCTTAAAATCATATTGTGTGAAGCTCAAGGAATAATAGGGAACCAGGAGAATCTGCAGCTGCATTTCCCAGAGCAGTGTATGTCATTCTTCATTAATGTGAGGATAATTAGGTTTCTAATATAATATAACATAATCTATAAAATCCAACAGCCAGGATAACAGGTTAGTCTCTAAGTGAACATTTGATCCATTCTCCACAGACACAAATTATAAACATCATTTTGTCCACTTAAAAGAATAAGTCACCCAGAAATGAGAATTCAGTCAGTATTTACAATTTAACAAATAAACCATTTCTATGCACAGAGATTGAAGAACTGAATGTTCAAAATAGACATTTGGTAAGACATGATTGATTTCCATTCGTTTATGAATCAAACTGATTCGGTTCTTGAGGTCATTGACCCAGTGATTTGTTCGCAGCCTCTACCAGCTCAATGGGTTGAAAATGATGAGTGGTTAATGACTTACATTTCAGTGTTTTCCTCACCCAATGCTGCTGTTTAACTTCAGAAGATGTGTAACACAGTGAGTCATATGGGCTACTCTTATGAAACCTTTATGGTGATCATAATTTAAGCTTGAAAACTGCATGTATTGTTCATTATAATGGCATGGAAGAGAGCGACCACGCACACTGTAAAAAAAAAAAAAAAAGTTGAGTCAACTTAAAAGTTTAAGGCAACCAGCTTCAGCAGATTATTGAGTTTTTGCAACTTATTTTTTAGGAAATTTCTCAACTTTTTGTTGCATAAACTAATAACAAGAATTTGAGAGAACTCAAAAAGCTGCTGAAGCTGGTTGCCTTAAACTTTTAAGTTGACTCAATTTATTTATTTATTTTACAGTGCAGCACAGCATTACAAATGTCTCCTTTAGTGTTTAAGAAGAAATAAAGTCATGATGATAAAATAACAATTTATGGGTGAACTATCCATTGAGTTCGGGTTAGTTCACTGAAAAATTTAAATTCTGTCATTAATTACTCACCCTCATGTCATTCCAAACCCGTAAGATCTTCCTTCATCTTCGAAACACAAATTAAGATATTTTTCAGGAAATCCGAGAGCTTTCTGACCCTCCATAGAAAGCAATATTTAGCTGAAATGTTCCCAGACCCAGAAATGTGGTAAGGGTATTGTTAAAATAGTCCAAGTGACATCAGTGGTCCAACTGTAATTTTATGAAGCTACGGGAATACATTATGTGCGTAAGCTAAACAAAAATAACGACTTAATTCAACAATTCTTCTCCTACAAGTGACTTCCGCCATTCCTCTTGCTCGTAAACTTGTTCTACATAGCAGTAGCACACGCATGCATCATTAGACTCTATAATGGCAGAAGACGGTAACTTGGTGGAGAAGAATTGTTGTATAAAGTCGTTATTTTAGTTTTCTTTGCGCACAAAAAAATATTATTGTAGCTTCGTAAAATTGATGTAACGTGGACCGTTTTACCGACGTCCTTATTACGTTTCTAGGTCTGGGAACATTTAAATTGCATTGCTCTCTATGGAGGGTTAGAAAGCTCATCAAAATTATCTTCATTTGTGTTCCGAAGATGAATGAAGGTCTTAAAGGGATAGTTCACCCAAAAATGACAAGTCTGTCATCATTTACTCACCTTCAAGTAGTTCCAAACCTGTATGAATGTCTTTGTTCTGAACACAAAGGAAGATATTCTGAAGAATGTGGGAAACAGAGCAGTTCTGGGGCACCATTGACTTCTGTAGTATGTTTTCTTCCTTTTATGGAAGTCAATGGTGCCCCAAAACAGCCTGGTTACAAACTTTCTTCAAAATATCTTCCCTTGTGTTCAGCAGAACAAAGACATTCATACAGGTTTGGAAGTAAGGGTGAGTAAATTATTTTTCATTTTTGGGTGAACTATCCCTTTAAGGGTTTGGAATGGCATGAGGGTGAATAATTAATGACATAGTTCTCACGTATGGGTCAATTAACCCTTTAAAAAGAGGATTTGACTCAGTCAAAGCCTTTAAAGAGCACAGATTTCGCCTGATGGGACGAAAGCAGAGGCAGACACCGGCAACTCTGTTTCACTCTCATGAACACATGGAGTCGGTACAGTATGAGCAGCAGGAGGAGCGGATGAATGGATGGAGATGTCCTGCGTTTGTCTGCGCAGAGCTGCCATAGTAACAGCGGCTGCGGCGGGTGTAGAGGTGAGGTTGGCACGTGTCCAGCGCTCGCATGTCACGCCGCTGCAGCAGGGGGCTGATCGCTTTCTGATGTCACAGCTGCAGGAGATCACTAATGGAGTATAGGCTACATGCCAAACGCAGGAAAAAATTATAAATAATTAAAAACATTTTATAAAACATCACAAGACAGCGGCTACATAAACACTCGAGACACAGTCTGCAGGCTTGGCAGTAACCTTCAGGGGATTGTCTTCATTAGTATGCAAAGGACATGTTTGTTTGCCGTGGTTAGTTAAGACAGTTAATTGTGGTATGAAAGTGATTCGCCATGGCAGAGAAAGGTGTCAGTGTGAGTCCCGTTTGTACGGCGCGCTAATCAAAGCTCCTGCAATCTGCAGGACATCTTCATCATTTAATTTCTACACACAGCTGAGAGAAGTTTGAAATCATCTTTTATACCTAATCACTTCCGACTTCCTGCTGATAAAACGCTTTAGTCCGATAAAGATCAGACCTTGGAGGAAGCGACACAGACTAATTCAGTGCTTTTCTGGGAATTCATTATTTCCTCTGTTTCATTCCTATGTCTAAAGACTGTAGTCAGAAATCATATTTACAGTATAAGGTTCTGCACAAATATCTTTTTTTTTATAAAAATAAAACGAGTCTATTTAATACTTAATATTTAATGATTTAATTTAGGAAACAAGAAACTACATTCTGATTTCATTATCACACTTTTATCTTCAGAGAGTATAGCTGAATGTGGCTGTGATTATATTTTGGGAAAAAATACTTGATAAAAATAAAATGAATAAAGAGCAAAATCATTAGAGTCAGGGGCGGACTGGGGCCTTGGACTTTTTGGCACAGAGCGACCCACCAAACCCGGTCCGCAGCACACCACCCCATAAATGAGTGACATACTTCTTTACAATATAATTTCTCTTTTCCGGTGTATATGGCAAATAGTAAATGATTTTAAATAATTTTTATGAGGGACAGTTTAATATCAGGATTGATAAGTATGATTCGGAGAACGAGAAAATCAGTATTAGCCTGTTTTACCAGTGTTGTGATAATATTTTTTTAACATACTGTAATAATAGTTCAAAGTATGAATAGTTTTTAGTCAGATAACATAAAAAGACAAGACACCTTGAAGCGCTTTAACCTTTTCCCAATTAAACAGCAAGAACGAAAGAGAACAAGCACCTTTGTTTTTATTGCTGTGTGTAGGACTACGCATTTTTTATTTTATATTAATTTTAATAAAATGTATAGTCATCCCCCGCACTTTATTCGAGCTCGAGCAGTTGTTTTCACATAGAGGTTTCTAGATTTAAAAAGAGACATGTTTCATTCATACTCGAAGCCAGAGGGCGCTCTCGTGCAGAAACGTTTGTCGTATGGACGAACTCACACGACCATCGTTGTAGCTGAGCTGAATAAAAAGAAGAAACGTTTTTAATGATGAAACGTGAAGACAATATACACACGATTGCGAAAATATATGGTTTATGTGTGTTTTTCAAGTTATCTTCAGGTAATAAATAACAAAAACTATATGAAAAATGCAGTACTGGTTGACATATAATTTAGTATAGAAACTATCAAATATATTTCCTGAATTATTCTGTGATAAAAATGGGAAAAGGGTGTTCGTAGTAGCCTTTACAAACCAATCATAAAATTGTCATTAGGAAAACATTGAACAAAAATATTGTAGCCCCTTGCTGCAGCTAACCGAGCTTCAGGCTACACACAGCAATATAAACAACAGCTGTGCATCAAATAATAATAATTAAATAATATAAGTTTATAAGCACACCGCTCCGCTGAGAACTCCACTTACCGGTGTTGTGCCGAAATCTGCACCCCTGCCAGATTATGCATCCCCTCATTGAAATCGCTACCTGATTGCCTAATCCCAATCCCAACCCCACCCCGAATCCTAACCCCTCCCCCACACCTATTCCTAAACCTACCAATACTGGGGGATGCATAATCTGGCAGGGTGCAGAATTCGGCACGACACCGGCACCCGTGGACATTATTGAAGGCATCCTAAACGAAACCGATCGTCCGATATTTGTTTTTTTTTTGGGGGACAAAAAAAGATCGTCAGGTGAAAGGTCACTATGTGGATCATTTAATTTGCTAAACTATTATTAATTAATTTTACTAATAGTTAGATTGGGCAGGCCTTCACAAAAGGGCGTTTAATTACGAAAAATATATACATCAAATAAAAAAAATGCCCTGACAAAAGGGCACTTTGGGCATCAAGGGGAAAAGGAGCAGGTGCTCAAGCACCTTTAGTTGAGGACTTTTACGCCCTAACGATATAATCTATAGACCCGGGCCGGGATAAAAATACACATTCAAATATACAAAGTCAGTAATCATAACTTCAGTCAGTTAAAACATCATAATCATGATTTTAAAGTTTACAATTAAGTTCGGCAAGCAGCCAAATACAGGTACAGGTAGATTGCATACGAGGATTTAAGTCTTGAAGATATAAAGTGAATAAATTAGTTGTCATCAGGCAGAAACCATAATCCACTTACTATACATAATCCATTGCCATTAATTTGTTATTAAATAAATGTACGTTTCGCCCTCATTCAGGTCCTCGGTTTACCCACGCCATAGCATTAGCACAGAATCAGTTGTCCAAAAGAACTGGTTCAGATGTGCTGTGTCAGTCATAGAAGGCAATCGCTGTTCGCTGAATCACGCAGGCGCAGTATCATCAGGACGTGTCCGAAAGAAGCAGTTCTCGGTTCAGTGTACTGGTGATACGAAAACCGCTGCAACCGGTTCTTGACTCGAGAACGAGAACCGCTCTAATTGGCACACTGCACGCGCGTTCAGTGTATCAGCTGCTCTGCTCGTGCTCATCATCAGTTCTTTTTCATGCAAACTCAATTTGTGAATGTGTCATCATTAACTATAATTACAGCACAGCACATAAATCATCCCTTATTCCTTTATTAGTCTTCATTATGGTCCAACATCCTTGACAAACCCCTTTGGTCTATAATCTAACAGAATCTTCAACTGATAAAAGCACACAGATTAGATACATTCATCTTAAAAAATAAATAAAAAATACTATATATATCTATATATATATATATATATATATATATTATATATATGTGTTATATTATCACACTTTCTGATGTTTAACAAAATACGATAACATGTTTTGGTCCGCTTGAAAAATGACACGCATGCGCAGTATCATCAGATCAGGTATGTCCAAAAGAAACAGTTCTCGGTTCAGTGTACTGGTGATCCGAAAACCGCTGCAACCGGTTCTTGACTGGAGAACGAGAACCGCTCTGTTCGTTCGGCTCACGGCTCGTGGCTCTCTGCTCGTGCTCATCATCAGTTCTCTCTTCACAGCAGTTCACTCAGTGTACTGTTTGAGTAAATTAATAACTCCTGGATATTGGTTTATTTCGAGACGGAGGGAGTGGCAAGCACGTTAAAAAAGTGAATAACTGAAGTAATTTGTGGATTAGTGTTTACTGGAGACGTGAACCGTTTCAAACGATTCGGTCCGATTTGGTGAACTGGTTCGACCGGTTCACTAAGAAGATCCGGTTAAATCGAACGATTTGTTCATGAACCGGACATCACTACACGCTTTATTAATTAGATTTTTTTAAAGAAGTGTGCCGCGCGGCCCGGGCCATTTGTCTGGGCCGATGATATACATACATTTTCTACAATCCATTTTTTATATATATTACGTGCAAAGGACCGGTGTTCTGACGATTTGTGCTACCCGCTCAGATTGTGCTACCTTCCATTAAAAAAGATAGGTAGCAAAAATCGATAGCGAAAAATGCTACCTATCAGATTGTGCTACCAGCATCTTATTCATGTGGTTTGAGGCTTTTTTAAATGTTCATACCTACCCCTACCCGTCCACACCTACCCTTTGTCATGAGTCCAGGCGTTCCTCCCTCTCACCACCAGAGGTCGCCATCTCCCTTCCTCCTGGACTCGTTTCCCTTAACTCCACACACCTGCCACTCATCACACTCCCAGCTGTTCCCCATCATCACGGACTACTTGTACCACTCACTCCCGCCACTCTGTCTGGTTTCATTGTGTATGTATGTGCTATATGTATTATGTGATCCGAGTACGTTCGGTTTATACTCTCTGGACACCAGCACCGTGTTGCCGTCTGTGGTGTCCTGTTCTGTTTTCTGTTTTGGTTTTTGCCTGTTGGCCTTTTTGTTTATTTGTTTTTTCCTGCAGTTGGACCCAGACCTCTGTTTTACGGTGATTTCTCTCACCGCCCCGTGACACCCTTACCCTAAACTGACCCTTAAAACAATACAAATATATTATTGGTAGCACAATCTGATAGGTAGCATGTTTCATCGGTACATCGGCCCACATTGTACAGCAGCCCACCGGGAAAACTCCCGGTGCTCCAGATGGCCAGAACGCCACTGATTAGAGATGATCTTTAGCTTGAAGTCATTGAGAAAGCTATATGGGAAAAGGGGCATTAACAAGTTTAAACGCTGCTGTCTTAGAGCATACTTACCATTTAAAGACAAATAATTATTATAATTATGATGATTATTATTTGAATATAAGTTAAATATATTAAGTTTCTACAATATATAAATCTATTGTACAAACTTAATTTCCTGTAAAGCTGCTTTACCATGATTGTATCATAAAAAGCGCGATATAAATAATCTTGAATTGAATATGGAAGGTCTTGCCGTCAATGTAAAAAATAGCATTACATTGTGTCACTACAACGAGATGGTGCAGTCCATATAAAGCAAATAATGCTGATAAGGATAATCATGGCATAATCATCTCAATGCAGTAATAAGAGGCGAATGAGAAAATAATTGTGACACTAAAGCAAATGGGGAAAAGAGTGCAGCTCTTTAGTACTGCTAATGCACTGCTGAGGGAAGAAAATGATCGTAGATCTTTGCCAAATTATGCAGCGTTTCCAGATCAACGCTCCTCGGAGCTGCTGGCCAATATGGACGCGCTCTCGTCAGTTCATCAGACTGTAGCTTATTCTTAAATACTGACATCAGTTTGTTGTGGTTTTACAGTTTCCAGCAAATGGTGTTGCTTTAAAATTCCTTTCAGGCTCTGTTCTTATTCAAGCTGTGGAAACGGCTCTGTTTGGTGAATTCATCTCCTCCGGCTGACGGATCCGGGACACACTTATAACCTTGCGCTTGTGAATCCTGGCCACACACAGACAAACACACAGCACATTTGCATTCATCTCATTACAAATTAATTTTCTGATTCATATTAATGGCAGCTGATAAATTATTTAGTCAGCTTTTTCTTTATTTCTCAAGGGTCATATCAAAAGGCCATTTCTAAATCCTTCCCATTATCTATTCCAGAATAAATTGTCTCTGTCCCACTGGTCCACCTTTGACCTTACTGACTACAAACTTCGGAGGGAATAAATCACGCACGTTGCTGCATTTTCCTCTTAAATCCAAAGAGCAGTGACTTTAAAAAAATCCAGGCTGGGTGGCAAAAACAATAGGCAGATTTTTCTATTCAGTCTATGTTATGGTAATATTACTGTCAAGACTGTGCAGTTCATAGTAACAATTCTACATTTTTATTTATATTTTTGTTTTAGTACGGTGTTGGGTCACCCAATTTAAAAACAGTGAAAGGGGCTGATAATGGCACATTTTGTGTGACATTTTCTTGTTGCTTTTACTCTCTCTCTCTCTCTCTCTCTCTCTCTCTCTCTCTCTCTCTCTCTCTCTCTCTCTCTCTCTCTCTCTCTCTCTCCGGCTCTCATGAGAGGCAAATCCATAACAGACTGACTTTATGAACTCGACTACAGCTTTAAAATGCTTAGATCTGCTTTTTGCTTCACTCAAAGGGAAAGTGCTCGGACTCAAGAGTAAGTGTTTCATTATTCTTCTAATAAATGGAGAAAATTAAATGGATCTGTTGTGTTTAAGTGAATGATTTTTCACATACCTCCCTGCTAACTTCAGCAGAGGGGATTTATACTTCTACCGCCCACTCCAATTATGAAATCCATATCTCCTTCAGTTCCCCTCTACATCTCCGTCCCTTTCTATCTCTCGTCTGTGTTTAGTTATCAGAGCGCTCAGCATGTAATCAGCTGTATGATCTCGCTACTCAGTAGAGCTTCACTTGGTAAATGTTGTCATATATCTTGGGAGCACATTTATTGCTGCTGGAAGAGGAGATTACCCTTAATGAGCCTTCCTGTGAAATAAATAATCAGTAATTATGGGCACTGAAGTGTACACTTCATGATGAACACAGTAGCATCAATTATGATAACCCAAGTACATAATAATGGAGGTCACACTGCAAATCGATGGATGAACTGCTGATGAAAACGGGTCAGGGTGTTTCCAGAAGTCATTTTCAGGACACGGTAAATGCACATATGCCAGTCCTGAGTGACAGCTAAAAGTCCCTATGAAAAATGAATGAAGAAATAAGCATTATTTAATTAATTGTTTTTCTATATTATTATTAACAAAACAATTTACAATTATAATTGGTAATGTATTTTTATTAATCTACACAAACACAGATAATCTCTGGTGAAACTGATTGCAGGGATATAACTAAAGACATAAAAACGTCTTTAGTTTTTAAAAAGACTTAAAAACGCCACGAAGGCCGCTATCTTGACTAGTGAAGATGACAGATGAACCCGCTGAGAGCAACCTCACTTCAGCCAAATCTTCTGGAATTTGCCGCTGGCTCTGATGTCTCTATGGTGGTTAAGCATGAGATATAATTCATTTTGGGTAAATATAACGGGCAGTCTTTGGTCTTATTAATCTACTAGCAACTAGTTTTGGTTGAGGACAAAGTATCAGAGCGCTGCCTTTATACTTTTGACTGAATTGCCTAGCAACTTTTATGATGGCTGTAGTTGTTGTTTATTAAATATTATTATTCAATAAATAATATCATGTATAAATAATAGTAGTTTTTAAATATACACTCTATAAATGCTGGGTTGGTTTTTAACCCAAATGCTAGATTCAGCCTGTTGGGTTATTTTATTGGGTTATTTTTAATATTTTTACCCAGGTGCTGGGTTATTTTTTTTAACCCAAATGCTGCATTTAGCTTGTTGGATAATTTGATTTGGTTATTTTTTTATATTTTGTACCCAGGTGCTGGTTAGTTTTTCTGTAACTAGTTGCTGGGTCATTTTTAATGCTGGGTTATTATTTTTTTCTAACCAAACACTGGGTTGAACCTATCTCCAAAGAAACAGTTAGAAAAGAGTTACAGTCAGATTGTGGGCTTTTTGCATCCTTACAGGAGAGAGCTGTTCAATTTGGTGCACTTCTTCAGCGAAATAAAGATTTGTACTCATTTTGTTCCATTTATAAAGTCTTTACTGTGCTGTAAATGGTACTATTTTAAGCAACACAACATACAAGGACGAGATGTAGCAGCAGTCGCTTCACATGATGGAAACGCCTATTGCCTTGCATAACATAAATCGATTTTATTCATTAAAATAGTTTAATTAAATTTGATCTTAAAATATGTTCTCTAATCCCAGTACTATTTTTTTATTGGCAGGTTATGGAGTAAGTTAAAATACAGTTAAATAAAAAAAAAATTGTTACATTTTATGTCTAAAATGCTTTTTAAACGAGTTTAAATCTATGTAATATTGTCAAATATGCTGTGTTCACCCAAATAAATGCAATTTTTTTGATTATTGCTGTTGACTCTAGTAATTGTGTGTGTGTGTGTGTGTGTGTGTGTGTGTGTGTGTGTGTGTGTGTGTGTGTGTGTGTGTGTGTGTGTGTGTGTGTGTGTGTGTGTGTGTGTGTGTGTGTGTGTGTGTGTGTGTGTGTGTGTGTGTGTTTATTTCCAGATTTTAAGCCAGCTATAATAATAAACAAATATGCATGTTGGGTAAAGACATTTAACCCAACCAGTTGTGTCAAAATAACCTAGCATGTGTTCTTTACCCGGCGCTGGGTTGCCAAATTACCCAAGTTGAGTTGTTTTTAACCCAGTAATTTTTACAGTGTAGTATTTATTGAGAAACTGTGTGTGTGTGCGTGCGTGCGTGCGTGCGTGCGTGTGTGCGTGTGTGTGTGTGTGTGTATTCGTGATCGTGATTCTAGTAGCAATATTCCGCCTTTGGATGGTGTCAAGAGACTGGTTTTATGAGTGAGTCACCAGTAAAGACTTTTATATTGAAAGAGACTGAAACATGATTGGTAACAAATAATTTTTACTTTCAACAACACCTTGTAAAATGCAGCCAACAAATGCACTGAGCAGCGCTGTCATCGGAAATCCCCCTTAAAAGATGAAAGGATAGTAAAACAAATATATCACTTTCCTCAGCGATATCCAAACTAATGTTTTATTGTGAGTATGAGATTGAGCTGAAGAATGGTCACACTCACTCAGTCCATCTCTCTCTCATAAACTCTACATAGTGCAGTGAGCTTTTAATACAGTAATACACTAAGCTTTAAATGGAGCAACTCAACGTTCCTTTGTTACTAAAGTGACATTTTCAAATTGTTAAACTGCCAAACTGAGATTTAAATCCATGGCGGAAGTAGTTTTGCACAAAAGACGTTTTTTAAAGACACTCTGTTGTTGTTTCTATTTTTTTACACACTTGGTCATTCAAACTGTTGTAGAAATACAATATCACAATCGTAGCAGTGTGATATGACTGTATATCAGCATGCTGTGATTACCTACGGCGTGTCTAGGGCAATAAAGCTATATTGCACTGCTACTCATGTGATATTGCTCATGAATATCTGTATTGTAAACAAATGCTGATGGTCAACACTTTAGTCTGTGATTGACCTGAAGACTGGGGCAGTAGAAACACTCATAACTTTGACCATCATGTTCTAATTTTCTTTGCGGTCTATGAACGTCATCCAAGCGCCCCATCAGCACCTCAAACCGGCCGGCAGTGAACAGTATGTCAGCGGAGGAATAGTGAGAATGTTGTCAGTCATTGGGAAAGAGAGGCCAGGCCTCCATGCCTCACCACGGTACACTGACTTAGGCCCTGTTTGATTTCAGAGGGCTGGTGTGCTGAGAAGAGAAGCAATGCATCAAAACGCCTGCACAGGGGCTGCAGATAACAGAGCTCAGCCTGAGGAATAATAGACTTGATTGAATTAGCCATCCATTTCTCGCCATGCTCATAAATCTGGGATGCCTTGATCTCAGTGGCAGCCAAGAGGGGCCTGGACTGAAAAGAGAGACAGCCTCTCAGCCACAGCAATCACAATGCGCCTGAGCCCAGAGAGAGCCGCGTGTCACGCACTTAATGCATGGCTGCTTCGCCCGTATCTAAAAGCTTCTCCCTTTAATCTGAGAGAGGGAGGACAGGGACCTTCCCCGGCTAGATTGAGAGAAGTCTCGGTTGCTGAGCCTCTGGATGGCAGAGGACACGTCATTATAATGTCTCTGAGAGATTCAGAAGAACACAAATAGATACAACCAACAAATGTGCTGAACAATAGCCTACAATGCAAAACATCTAAAGCATATGTCTGACAATGTTCTAAAATCTGACTGGATGTGCCATAGACAATCAAAACTATGAGTGTGAGTCACTGTTCTGAATAATGGATATTTATGGATTATAAAATCTGAATTTGAATTGTTGAACACTCTGACCTTGGGCAGCTCAAACTATGTTCCCATCCAACAGTAATGACAGCCATTTAATCTATACGAGTAGCTGTTCATTCATTATTCACTCGGCCTACTATGGTCAACAACCGGAGGATAAAAACCCTTTCTGTTGCTGTCCTGTAGTGAAGACCTAAATAAAAACTTTACAGATATTTATATATGAAACTGATAATTCAATGATGTTCCAAACCCGTAAGTCCTTCGTTCATCTTCGGAACTCAAATGAAGATATTATTGATGAAATCCGAGAGCAGTCTAAACCTGCATAAACATATCTGCCACGTTCAAGTCTCAGAAAGGTAGTGTCACGGTCGTGTAGCGGGAAGGACACGGGAGACGAGAGGTAAGAGGAAACACAGGATACACAACTACATAGACGAGCATAGACGAGGACTAATGAACTAATGACAGGAAACAGGAAGGACCATATATGGGTGTGGAAACACAAGGAAGAGGGAAAACAAAGTGTGAACAGGTAGCAAGGATGTTGTTAAAATAGTCGGTGACATCAGTGCTTCAACTGTAATTTTTATGAAGCTACGAGATTACTTTTCGTACACAAAAAACAAACAAACAAAACAAAACAAAAATAATGACTTTATTCAACAATTTCTTCTCTTCCATGTCAGTCTTCGAAGCACTCTCACGAAAGTACCATGACGCATGCGACACAATAAAGTCGTCTTTTCTTCGTCTTTTTTTTTTGCACACAAAAAGTATTCTCATAGCTTCATAAAATGATTGATGTCACATGGACTATTTTAACGATGGCCTACCTTTCTGGGCCTTGAACATGGTAGTTCTGTTGCTGTCTATGCAGGGTCAGAAAACTCTTGGATTTCATCAAAAATATCTTAATTTGTGTTCCGGGGTAGAACACAACGAAAGTTATGTATGAAGGTCTTAATGGGTTTGGAACTACACGGAGGTGAGTAATTAATGACAGAATTGTCATTTTTGGGTGAATTATTAATTTAACGTTCATTACAACTGTGACAGAGAACTATAAGATCTTACCAACAAACTTCAAGTCACTATTATCTTAAACTAGAAATCCACATTGTCTTGACATTCTTACTATCTTGATATATCAGTTCACATCAGTACAGTAGTTCTGTACTTCAACGGGGCTTCTTAACTAATTATTAACAAACTATACTATTCATATAAAATGCAAAGTTAAGGTCTCAAACAGACTTAAATACAAGACTAAATGCACTAAAATGAACATTCTGTGTGAATACAGAACTAGTCATAGTTGACATGATGAGCACACCATCAGCAATGCTGCGTTGTGTTCGTGTGGCTCCTCGTGAACAGCTCTGCATGTATGAGGACTGACGGAGAGAAACTGTTCAAATATGTGAATCAATCACAACACATCTCTCTGTTTGTGGGATTTTTTAGCAGTAGCACATCAGACGAGCTGTCAGAGTCCAACTGAGACCATCCTCACTCAGCTCTTTACACACTATGCTGATTTAAATTATTGAAATTAAATTTTAAATATTTTACTCACACACAAACATTTGTGACATTTTTGAAGAACATTTGGGTCTAAACAACATTGGTCTTCTTTGACATGTATGGAGGACCCCCCCCCCCACACACACACACACACACACACACATAATTAATTCTCAGTTTTGAGAGTAAACGATGACAGAACGATCATTTGGGGTGAATTATTGTTTTAAAATAAAACGAAGATACATGCAATAAATACATGCATTTCATGAATAATGACATGAGTTAGCCATTAAAAAACAAATAGCAAAAACAAAAATTTTTCCTCCATTTTGTTTTTTAAATCAAGA
The DNA here is from genome assembly GCA_027422405.1 of Ptychobarbus kaznakovi. Lineage (NCBI taxonomy): Eukaryota > Metazoa > Chordata > Actinopteri > Cypriniformes > Cyprinidae > Ptychobarbus > Ptychobarbus kaznakovi. The sequence continues at coordinate 2,323,795 of CM049808.1, forward strand.
GAGAGTCTGCTGCATGGACCCAGAGGCGGGAGAAAGTGGAAATAGCATGGCTTTTATAACACACACAGCACAGCCCTCAATCCTGTTGGGCCCTTCAGACTCGGCCTCCGAACACGGTACTGGCCCATCTATATTCCTGTCTTACGACGCCCTTTCATGAAGGCCAAGCTGGGGTGGGCTGGATAACTAAGGTACATGCTGGAGGGATTTTCTAAAACCTGACCAGCAAGCAAAGCTGCTCGCAATCGAGTCAGCCTGCCAATATCTGTGGCAGCGCTTTATATATATTATACACACGCTGCAGCGCAGACACTGGAAACATTAAATCATTGTGTTCTGCTACATCTTCATAATTTAAGTCATCCATTTTCTTGGCTCTAAACCGAGACAGTGGTTATAATGCGTGTTTGCCCCACACTGCGATGTGAATGGCGTGGATCAGGAAAATGTGTGCTGATAATTATGGGTCCTGGGATGACAATGACTCAGTTAATTGCTCTAACCTTTCCTTGCCAAGCTGGAGCCGCATGTCAGCGTTGGAGGTGATTTTTTTTGCTTGTTGTTGTTCAGCTTCATTGATTGCTGTATTTGCTGATTTATGATTCATGTAATCCACAGCCGACAGGCCGTACTCAAACATGATGCTCACAAACAACGTTGCACTGTCATAAAAAACACAAGAATACAAGTTCATAAGTGGTAGCTAATTTAAAGACAAGCACATAGATTGAACCCAAAATATGTTTCTCTAGTCTAGTCATTCACAAATCGCTGCCATTCCCAGGTAAAATGCTGTATCAGCCTGATCTTTAATATTGTATTGATATATAGAGTGTAGAATCCCACCATGACGTTACATCGGACAACTCCTCAACAATTAAAACAATGTCATATGCAGGTAAACATACAGTACCATTTCTAATTCAATATCTATAGGTTTTATGCCACCTGGGCCATGATAAGTAGATACTAATGTAAATACGTATTTCTAATCATCTGTTCATAGAATTTGCATATGTGTACACAAGCCTTCTGCTTACTCCATCTACATGTATACTACTTTATTTTGTATGAGCTGCTGAAAATGCAACACATGTATTTTGTTTTTGTGCTCACAGTCTGAATCCATGCAACTTTTAAGTGGATTTAACCTTTAAACCTTCTTGGATGTATTTGTTAATTGAAATTCAATTTTAAATACGACTTTTAACATCAGAAGTGTCCGCAGCAATTTCTGATGTATTTAAGCCATTTACACCTCATTGAAGGCACATTCTGTTGAGTTTGTATATGCTCCCTGGGATTCAGTGGAAATAAAAATCACACTTTCAGCGCATCTCACCTGCAAAGCTTCACTGGTTTTGTAAAAACATATGCACAGTCATTTTCATTCCCTTGAGAACAGGTAGGATACTGTTATTGATATTATAGCCAGTAATGCAGCCCAAAAACGGAGCAGGAATGTCATCCTTCACACGATTATGCCAGCATCCATTCACTGAGTGCCAGAGGAGATCCTAAAACGCTGTACGCTTTGTGAATGAGGCCAAGTCCACCAATCGGTCTTGGCATGGCCCAGCGGGCTGCAGGAATCACTACAAATTGCTCTCATCCACCGAACCTGCCAAATCTCACAGTCAGAGGACAAATGTGATAGTTGGTCCGTCTTCTGAGCTGTCAGTGGGTTTATTTTACAATTAGACATCTCCAGGTGGCGTGGCTAAACAGAGAAGACTCGTCTTCAGACGTGAATCCTGTTTACGTCAGACTCGGGTGAGTATCTGACAGGTAGGTCTCTCATAAATGTTGCCTGAAATCTCATTATGCCAGACCTTCGCCCCGTTCCTGATGGGGGTTTTGCCACACGTCCTTGACGCACAGATACAGGAGCAGATATTTCTCGCTAAGGTGTTGTGAGGATCGTAATTGCATTGGGTGATTTGTGCTTCAAAGCGCAATGACGCTAATTCAAAACAACTCGATCCTTAGGGTAAACTAGAGTATGTGCGGATGTGAATACACATATATAACAAATGCCTTTTGTTACTATCGTACTTATGAAGTGATTATTCATGCTCAGATCCCTTAGTCCCCAAATAAATGAAAAGAGCTTAGCTCTGCAGACTCATTAAACAGACAACGACTAAAACAACTCAGAACAGATCAATGAAGCACTAGCTTATCATACTGATGTTTTCAAATGAAAGCCGCAGTGGTGAAGTGTCACATTGCACACTTCAGTCCAATTAAATTATCATCTACACTGCATTCAAGGCAAAATATGATTGTTTGTTTTCAGAATGCGAAGAATCTCATAAATTCCAGCCCTATCTATGGAAGATTTTCTCCAAAGTTAAATCTACCTGATTAAAAAAGAGACTGTGATACTTCAGCAGAAGCACAGGGATAAACTCAAAGTCCCTTTATGGCAAGTCAATGTGCTTGGCAGCCATCTTACTGTACAGCTGTTTCCTATTTTCATTTTGAGAGAAGCTCTATCTATTGCAAGTATCTGAATTGGGCCAAGACATTTGGTCAGGACTTGCTTTGGATGTTGCTTCTAAACCTCAAATCATGATTTTTAAAAATTAGAAAATATAACAACATATATATTTCCCCACAGTGGTCCAGCGATTAAACACGTGTCTGGCTCTTTTATCTGAAAATGCATTGCATATTTCTATAAGTGGTCCATATCTTCCTCCTTATACTGCCTTATAAATTTTACCAGTATTAAGGATTCACCTGATATTAACATTCTGGCTGATACCAATAACCTGATGGTGGATAACAGACAAACATCCTAAAATTATAAACTTTGTGAAAAAAATGAAAAATGAACAAAAAAGATTTTAGACAAATTGCATTCACAACATATTGTCTGGTGTAAAAAATAAATAAATAACACTTTATTGTAAGGATCAATTCTCACTTTTAACTAGTTGCTTATTAGCATGCATATTACTAGCATTTTGGCTGATTATTAGTACGAATAAAGCACATATTAATGCCTTATTCCACATGACCGTATTTTAGATCCCTTAATCCTACCCCATACTTAAACTTAATAACTACCTTAACTAACTATTAATAAGCAGCAAATTAGTTCAGGGAATGAGTTTGTTCAGGGAAAACTATTAGTTAATAGTGAATATGTGTTCTCTATTCTAAAGTGTTACCAAAAATTACACTTTTTAAATTAGTATATTTTTAAGGTCAACTTTAAGTAAGTTTTATATCATAAATGTCAGACCTGTGTCCCCGTGTCTTGTATCTCCCTTCCTCTTGTGCCCATATATGGTCCTTCCTGTTTCCTGTTCATTATTAGTTCAGTTAGTCCCAGCCCTGTGTCTTGATTGTGTTCCAGGTGTGTCTAGTTGGTCCTGTCTATTTACAGTTTGTTCTGCCACATGTTGTTAAAAGTCATATCCACGCTCCTTGACATTGCCGCCAGTGCCAGCTCCTCGACAGCGCCCGCCAGTGCAGGCTCCTCGACAGCGCCCGCCAGCGCCAGTGCCTGCTCCTCGACAGCGCCGCCAGCTCCTCGACGTGCCCCGCCAGCGCCCGCCAGTGCCCAGCTCCTCCTCGACAGTGCCTGCCACCGCCAGTGCCGGCTCCTCGACCAGCTGTCCTCGCCAGCGCCCGCTCCTCTCGACAGCGCCTGCTCCTCGACAGCTCTGCCAGCCAGCTCCTCGACAGCGCCCGCCAGTGCCAGCTCCTCGACAGCGCCCGCCAGTGCCAGCTCCTCGACAGCGCCCGCCAGTGCCGGCTCCTCGACAGCGGCCGCCAGCTCCTCGACAGCGCGTACCAGTGCCTGCTCCTCGACACCGCCCGCCAGTGCCAGCTCCTCGACAGCTCCTCGACAGCGCCCGCCAGACAGCGGCCGGCTCCTCGACACAACTCGACAGCCAGTGCCGGCTCCTCAGTGCCGGCTCCTCCAGCGCCCGCCAGTGCCGGCTCCTCGACAGCCAGTGATGGCTCCTCGACAGCGCCCGCCAGTGCCAGCTCCTCGACAGCGCCGCCGTGCCGGCTCCTGCCAGTGCCAGCTCCTCGACAGAGCCCGCCAGTGCCGGCTCCTCGACACTCCTCGACAGCGCCCGCCAGTGATGGCTCCTCGACAGCGCCCGCCAGTGCCAGCTCCTCGACAGCGCCCGCCAGTGCCGGCTCCTCGACAGTGCCTGCCAGTGCCCGCTCCGGACCAAGAGCTCACAGAGTCCACTCCAGAGCCTGCTCTCGACACGGTCCAGGAGCTCGACAGTGCCCGAGTCCAGTGCGGCTTCTAGCGCGTGACCGCCCCTAGCGCGTGCAGTGCCGGTCCGCGCTCCCGAGCGCCCCCAAGCCTGCTCTGGTGTCCGTCATTCTAGGACCGCCCCTAGAGTCCACGCTTCCAGAGCGCCCCCAAGAGTCCACGCTTCCAGAGTGCCCCCCCGGGCAGCGATCTCCCCAAGAACATTTTTTGGGGGGCTACCAGCCATGGTCCAGAGATTCCCCTGATCCGCCATGGCCCACGGAGTCCCCAGATCCGCCATTGCCATCCCAGGCGGGCGCCGCCTCTCCTGTCTCTGTGTCCCATGGCCCACCCCCCCCCCCTCCCCGTTGGATGTTATACGGCGCGGGACACGCCTGTTGGGGGGGGGGGTAATGTCAGACCTGTGTCCCCGTGTCTTGTGTCTCCCTTCCTCTTGTGCCCATATATGGTCCTTCCTGTTTCCTGTTCGTTATTAGTTCAGTTAGTCCCAGCCGTGTGTCTTGATTGTTTTTCCAGGTGTGTCTAGTTAGTCCTGTCTATTTATAGTTTGTTCTGCCCCATGTTTGCTGTCGGTTGTTAAACGTCATATCCACGTGCTATATGTGTGCTCTCAGTGCTTTGGAAGAATAAAGACTGTTGTTTGTGGAAGATCTTCTACATGCTCCTCACAGTAGCATACGTGACAATGAAAAAGTAACCTAAATTAAAAAAATAAATTTTTTATTTATATGGAAATAAGCATGAATATCCAATATAGTCCAATTCCTGTAATTTAAATTTGAATCTCTACTATCGTCCGATAACATATCATACTAATAGTTCATGCATCCCTAACCAGAGATTTTACATCCTAACTTAGATGAAAAGATGAAAGTCAGAGCAAGAAAAGACAATGTAACCGTATATCATAAACTGTAACATCATAATGCTCATGTTATTTATTCCCAAGCACATGATAATAAAACATATAAACTATTTCATAACTGCCCCCTGAAACGAGGGAACTAAATAAATGTTGTCCTTAAATTATTATTTTAATTTCTCAGCACAAGCACACGGTCTGTTTAACACAATGTTCAGAGATAAAAGCCTCATGTACGATCTACAAGGAGAAACACAACACAGAAATAAAAGATGATGCAAAAGAATGTGCCTGCAATACTCCAGACAAAACATCAGATGAGAAATTCACTTCTGAAAATTGGAATCCTTAAACGAAGGCACTTGACTTGTTTTGTCTCTGAGGAAAGATGTTGTTAGATTATAAAGATTATAATAAAGATTGTACTGCCATTTCAATAGCAAATGTCTCACGAGAAACCATGCAGCGTCAAGTGCCTGACAACAACATTGGCTGGGTACAGGTCTTCAGGAAGGCAAGAAGGACTGACTGAAGCCTTTTAATAAATCAAATGGCTGGGTGCGCAATATAAATCAAAAACAGAACGGTTTTACAGATTTGGTCCACATCTACCAGCTTTGATGCATCTATGTGCAGGGGTTTCAGACTGAGGGAAGCAAGGGAGTTCAGGGGTTCACAAACAGACACTACAACAAATAATAATAATACCAAAAAATATTTTACATATTAAATTAAATATAGATTTATTATGGGTCCTTGGCAACAAAAAGCTTAAAGGGGTCATGAGCTAAGAAATCAAATCCCTACATCACTGGCTGTTTAGCCCCACTCACCGATTCAAGCAGATAGTGGGAAATGACAAACGCAGGTCTACACAGAGACCAAACGATAAACTTTATTTGAATAACTTTATTTTTAATGAAGTGCCAGACCGCGTCAGTAAGAACCTGGTCCTTAGTTCACTTCATTTTACAGCTAATTCGTTTACAAACAAGGCACAATTCAACGTGGGATTTTCAGAAAGATTGAAACTAAAAGATGATGCTGTACCGAATATATTGGATCCGATGCAATCTCCCCGCTACCAGCCACACAAGACATTGAGAGTAACTGGTTTTATTAAGTGATCACTATTGCTTTGTCTGTTATTACAGATCGCGTGATACGTAGTGAGTATTTATGCGTTTTAACCTAAAAGCAGCATCCATCTGTGAAGGATTTAGTCTGTCAAACATACACAAGTGTTAGCCAATCATAGCAGTGGGCGTCTACTTCCGAGTCTACAATCCGCCACGCCCACTCAAACAGAGCGCTCTGATGATGGGGTCAAAACAGGACAGAGCATGGTCTATTACTTCTAGACTATGATGTTTTTGGATGCAAAAATATTGATGATATTATAAGTGCACCTCAGAGAACAGTACAAAATAATAAAAAAGGCAGTTCATGACCCCTTTAACAACCTCTGCTAATGTATTCATCCTGCAATGCAGATTTTTGTCCAATCACATGTGAGAATACATTCTGCAGGAAATCAGCAAATACGTTTATGGTTGTGAATTACCTCAAGCTTATCGTCTGTTTAACTTTGAAGAATGCCACTTATCTTCGAGATAAAGATTGCTCTTTTCTTCTTTTAACAGGTTGTAAATTGAAGTTGGCTCCTGATGAATGCAGTGGTTTAAGTCTAACTTCATCAGTTTCAGTTGGGAACACAATTCAGGATATCTGTCAGCAGGCAGAAGATACATTAGCCATGTCGCACGAACAGGGTTTAATCATGTACACACAGCCAAGCGCCTCATGTGGGCTTCAGTTCACAAATATCCCCAGAGCTTTAAAAAGAATAGCCAGGAATGATGACAAAATCATAATCATCACAGATGGATGAATCAACTGTGCGTTTAGATAAACCTGCTGTGTGAGGATCTGTTGGGCGAGATAAGACTGATCTCTCTTTCTCTCCGCGAGCTGCAGGCATTGTGATTATCTTTGCTAAATCAAACGCGTGGGGATCAACTTTGGTGTGTGGGTTGAACAGGACAGATCTGCACTCGACGCTGCTGCAGGGTGGGAAGATACATTCTGTTACTAAACACACGCATTCGATCTGCATGCAGTCAGTCGAGCCCGTCTAACTGAGATCCGTCGATGAAAACATGCACACGGATGCGTGCATGTCACGGGATGCTGGCGCATTGTCTTTCAGCTTAATTAAAAGACTAGAAGAAGTGACGTTTATCACGCCGCTGTCAGATGAGATACATGGCTTTTGTTGGCACGCATCCAAATGTACAACAAAATGCACACGCATGCACTTCAGCTATTATTCGAAGGATTTCTTCAACAACCATACAAATCCTACCCAATAAGCCGACACTGAGACGGATAATAAAACAAAACTAATTAGCCTCCTTCCCACTCCTTTTTTCTGAATTATTGCACTGCGGTTGTGGCACGGCTGATATTGAACGCTCACAGGAAGGTGATGAACAGGAATGTAAACACTCAGCTGTGATTAGCGAATATGAGAGCTTAGAGCCTCCTGGTCATCCATAGATAAATGACCTTGGACTGACGCAGTTGAACCAGTGCACTTTGACCCCGAGGAAGTCACAAAAAAACTGCTCTCCCACACTTCGCCCGCAGCGTCAACAGTCTGATCCAGAAACGCTCGACTATCCTTGATATGAGGCCCGCAGACTCACTGTTACGTAATGTAGTTCTCGTCCCGGGGACCATCTGATTCCTCAAATTACTTTCACAGGCTGTCATTTCTTACATAAAACATCCCAAGATTTGGGAAAGTTGCAGGTAAGAGACGTAGAGAAAGCGAAACGGGGAGCAGCAATGCCTTTGATAGCAGAGCAGGCATGTCTGCTTAAATACTCAGAGAACTCACGCATGTCAGGACTACAGATCCTTTGGGAAATCAAGACTTGGAGAAGGCAGACGCTCTGGAAAGATCCCCAGCTCTAAGCACTGAGATTTGACATTTTGAAATGTGAAGTTTTGGACCGCCTGCTGTAAACGGAGGTCCATTCTGAGGCCTGATTAGAAAGAGCTGTGAAAGCCCTCATTTGTCTTGTTACATCTGGTGCTCGGCTCTGGTTCTTCTGCTGAGAATCTCTCCTGTAATGAGACAAGCTCTGTTTGATCACGGTGTGATGTCTATGTCTTCATTCATCTTCTGACGCTGAATTATGAGGCACAGATCTGTTCTTCGCAAAAGCTGTTCTAGGAAAAATAAATATTTGACATCGTTTCCAATAAGCTTTAAGACCCGTGGAGATCTTGTAAAAACTTTCATTAGTGATTTGAAGGCACGAGGTCACGGTGGCTAATCGGAGACTCTGTGATGAGTGTGTGAGGGGGGGCAACGCAAAACAGAAGAATGTACAATGATTTTAGATCGTACACAATGTTTTAGTGCTGAGAATGCCATTTATTGATTCGGAGAAACAGAAACATTACCGCTGCAAGCTATTGGGATTGTTGTATAATGCTTTTTTTAAAGCATTATTAATTTAAACATTTTCACAGGCTGCAGATTCAGACTATTAAAGGCACATTGGTATAGGCCTACTATCTTTTCCTCTGAGTAATGAATGATTTACTGTCCTTCGCATAAATGATTAAGCTCGATACACAACATCATATATAGCTATTATGAATTTCACAGCTTCCAACAAAATGGCCACTCTGACCCTGCAATGCAGTCTATGACAACGCCAGAGAGTTGAGCTTCTCTTAGTTTACAACCGCAGCACAAAACAGCAAGTTGAGGTTAAATTCATGTAAAGAAATGACAGTCGTTTTATTGCTGTATTTACTGTATGATCAGTCACAGAACTTGTCTTCATCCTGTCACTCGCACATTAACATGTGCATCCTAATATTGCTGTCAGGAAAATAATGTGTGTCACTTTCTTTCACCCTAACGTTCCACTCAATCCTTGGATTTCTTCTATGAACAGTTCGGAAAAATGCAAACTTTTTTACTAGCGTTTGTCCCCCAGGACTTAATTATTTCCAACACCTTATTATGCTTGTCCCTTGTCAAAATATTGTATCCTCTGGCATCATCACTCTGAATGCCAGCTGCTCATTTCTGGAGGAATATCTCCACAGTGTGGAGGGAATATATAAAACATTACTGAGACATGCTTTTACTTCTCACATGGATTTTTTTTCATACAAAAAAGGCTGTTATTATGTTCTCGTATCATATGTACTCCTATATTAGAAACGGAGGTGTAAATGAATGTTTTTGCTCACACACTTTGTGGCACCTTTTTATTATTTGATTCTAACAAAACGCATGTCTGCAGTTTCTCGCGTTTTGTGAAGATCATTAGCGCCATCTGCCGATCAGATTATATTAGCAACTGTTTTATTTTTCAGAAGAAAAAAAATAACCTAGTCGTTTCTTTCAATATTTCATTGCTAGGGATGTTTGTATCGTAAACACTTGCGAATCATATTTTAGAGGCTTTTAAAATACAGCTAGAACGACACTTGAAATATACTTTCATTTTCTTCACACAACTGTCTTCTAAATGATTCATCTTTCCTCACACATTGGTGTTTTCAACGGTAAGCAGTGTTAAAATCACGTCTGTCGACTGAGGGACTGTCGAAATTTTGCAAAGTGGATTTTGCACACAAAAATTTGGCTACAATTGTATAACATTAGTTGATTTTTTTGTTTGGACTCATCCACTTATGCGTTCCCTGGGATTGAAACTCACGACTTTATGCAAATAACACTGACTGTGTACACATTTGAAAAGCGTGCATATGGCACGTCTGGATTTCTCAAAACAACTCCGCGTGCCAGCGCGTGAACGCGCATTTTGAGGGTCGTTCTGGTGACGTCACATACAGGGCGGCGCTCCAAACAGGTGTATTTCACAGGTGTAAAGAAAAGTAAATACCAGAGGAGAAGTACGAGTCCGTTTAGACCCGTTGTTTCATGTAGACTCAGGCGTACAATGGCCCCAAAGTGCAGTGGTGGTCAAAGTACACAGATCAAGTACTTGAGTAAAAGTACAGATACGTATACTAAAATATTACTCCAGTAAAAGTAAAAGTACTGCTTTTTCAATTTTACCTCGAGTGAAAGTACAAAAGAACTCAATTTTTTATGTACTTAAGTAAAAAAATTACTGATAGCAGATTTATTTTGCAATTTATATAGACTACTTTATTTAATTTTATATTACACATATTTTTAAATCCTACTGCCAAAATACCTGGGTTTTTTTCCCAAAATACCCACTTATAGAACAAGATATATATTTTGTGATATGACTACGTTGATGAGAGTGATGTAGTAATGTTCACTGGGAAGCTTACACTGCCATGTACCTGAGAGAAAACAGATTTCACCATCTAATTTTCACCAGTAAGAAAAAATGAGTTTAGAAACTTATTGTTTTGCAGAACGTCAGTTATATATGACATTAGAATTAGGCCTGAAATTAGAAGAACATTTTAAGGAAAATCTAATTATATTTCAAAATGATTTTTTTCCTTCTCAAACCTGTCTGTGGTGTAAAATACCCCTGGCCAAATGCCCCCGGAGGGCATCACTTCCACTCTGATAATTACTGTAGTTACTAAAGTTCTGAACATCACATCCTTTATTTTCTCCCTCAATGGAATCTATCTAGGTGGCTGCATAAAGATATTTGGACTTTATATCAAAAAATTTCCTCAACTTAGCACCAGCAAGCTTGTTAGCTAGACAGTTAGCATCAGCTAACAATATTTACTTATTTTCAGTATGGTTATGAATAAACATTCATATCTGTATACTCGGCTAGTTGATCTAAACAATATAAAAATGTATACTGTTGATAAACAATATAAAAACAGACGTCACATAGGTCTAAATGCATAGCATTTAAAAAAAAAACTGCTAACGTTACAGCAGCGGGGAATATGAACGTGTATCTACCCCCGGGTTCCACACCATCCTAACTCGTTCTTGCTCCGAGCGGGTCGCGAACCCGGGATTCCGGCGCGGGAGGCGGGCGCTCTAACAAGGAACGCCAAAGGCTACAGCCTCTTGCATTGCATCAGTCGCTAGAGCGCCTCTTTTTGAGGTGAGGGGAGTGAGGTTTACACACAGCCTTTACTGGTATACATCCGTTACACGTGCATCAGTTATTTTATTTAATCGGTGTTATTTTAATGTTTTGTTTTTGACCTAAAACATAACGTTAGAGACACTGATGTTGATCTGTCTGCATTCAAGCATTTCAGTGGGCTTAAATAGATCACCCTTTACACAGATAGTTAAGTTCACAAACCAACTGACAGTTTTGACCTAAAATATTATTTTCAGTTACAATAATTAATCCTAAATTCGACATTAGTAACGTACTTTTCACAGCATCAGTAGCGCGCCTCACGAGATCTCCCGGTTCTTTACTTGTGAGTTCAGTTCACTGAAGAAGACTCGCTCTAAACGGATCATTTGAATCAGTGAGTTTCGACTCGAGAACAGCTGCAATCAGATCATTGCAATTCGTGAACGAATCGTTTGTGGCGATTTGCGAACCGATTGAAACGGTTCATTGAAAAGAATCAGTTTGTTCATGAATCATACACCGCTTCTGCGTATCGGAGCACGTGATGTATCACGTGAGTAACGATATGTTTTTATGAAATGTAGTGAAGTAAAAAAGTACGATCTTATGCTTGGAATGTAGTGAAGTAAAAGTAAAAGTTACTCAAAATAAAACTACTTCCAGTAAAGTACAGATACTTGAAAAATGTACTTAAGTACAGTAACGAAGTAGTTGTACTTCGTTACTGACCACCACTGCCAAAGTGTATTGGGGGCTGCGCCGCGTTATTTGTCCTGGCGATTACATTTGATATAATCGGGTTTGCTTTGCTTTTGGTCGGTATTTTTGCCAATCTGCGATTGGACGGTATATTTTACGGTGACTTCTTAATCTATACTGGCTCTTTAATCGTTTTTCTCAGTCTTTTCTGGTGGATCATGTGGTACACTGGGAATATTACAGTTTCCTCTGAGGATCTGGAGAAGAGGACTTTTGATAGTTTTGCGCACTGGGCGCGGAAGCTCTCGGAGCGACTGTCCAAAAAGGGAATAAGCAGCGAGAAGTGCATCATTAACGGGAAGAAGCCGATGAAAGACGACGTGACACATCACGTTCCGACGCGGATAACGTGGCAAACCTCCGGAACGGCGGGATGCGTGAATGAAGCTTACGAGCGAAGCTCCGACGCGCCACCGACAGAGAAGAAAGAGAAGACCGTGGAGCTGGAGATCCTGAAGTCCGAGATGTTCCTGTAGAGCAGCGGGACAGCGGAGAGATTTCTCTGAACAGCGACGGGTACGGTGGCACTTCTTAGCTGCTTTCTGTTCAGTTTGGAGAATAAACTTATATGGGACATCCTTGAGCAATTTCACTTTTAAAACTTCTCTTGTACTGTTTTGTTGTTAATTGCAGAAAAGGGTAACATTCAAACGTTTCCTGTGCTGTAGAACATGGACATATTTATAATGTCCGACTTTCATAAATACACTGATAAAAATGATTTTGTGCTGAAGTAAATACTACATAAAAACAAATGTAATTTCTACATGGAATTATTTAGTTCAGGCAATAATTTAAAAAAAGGAGTAAAATCTATATTAGTACTCAATTTATGCTTGTAGAAATTAAAATTTGAACTTAAGTATATTTTACCTGAAATTGTTTGTTATGTTTACAAGGATTCTTTAAGTAAATATCAAAGTTATGATACCGTTTTTCCCATCATGCACTGGGGCATGAATAATTAAAAAGGTTACACTTTTCACTGTTTTTGAGTTGTACACTGTTTTATGGTAGCTTTTGAGGTTAGGTTTAGTAACTTACTATTTTGTGACATATGGAGTTCATTTTCTACTCAAAATGACCCATTCATACTCAAACAATAACCACTGATTGTTACCATCATTGTGTATGGTGTACCAAGTATTGATGTCTCTGAGTTCATTTGGGTAATAATTCTGAGAGATTGAGTGGGACATATTATCTTAGAAAGGATAACAAGCTGTCTACTTGTTTATTTATATGTGCGTAAGTGAACCACATGCTTTAATACATGGTTATATTTAGTGCTATGTTGTTTGAGTAAAGTTTATAAACCGTGACTAAGTGAAATGTACTTGAAAATTGCCGATTTAACTTAAAATAATTACGTAGAAATTACTCATCAAACTCTAACTGGCAATGTTAAATGTACTTATTTTCTTTGGTAATTTTAAATAAGATAACTAGGATTATTGTGTAGTAAAATATATAACCGAACAGTCAATACAATTTACTGGGAAATTCCAAGTAAACTTTACTTGAGATTTTCTAATTAAAGCTACAGTTCCTTGTGTTTAGTTTTTACTTGGGAATTCTATTGAAATTACTCACATTTTCTAAGTGAGAAAACTTTCCTAACTTTTTTAAAGTAAATCCTAGTCCAATTTTTTTCAGTGTAGGCCTATGTACTTGCCTAGAATTATTAAAATTTGATTTAGCCTAAACTGAGGTAGGAAAATAAACCGGATGGAAATGAATCGCATTGAAGTAGAGATTAAGAGTTAGCCTACATTAAAGTGTCAACAGCTTATTTCGATATTTTTAACCATATTTTGTAATTGTGATAACATTACAGCCTACTGATTCAGGTCATTTTATCTAACTGGATGGAGACAAACCACAAAACAAACGATGTAAAGAAGTATCTGAAATCTCGTTTTCGTATCTGCATGATCTGTCCACTGATTGCACATCTTTCGATCTGATGAATCTTTATGAATACTGTGTAGCTATACTGTATATTATCATCGTTTGATGTTCTGATTGGTGTTCAGCAGGAAAGTACACGTTCGGACATTGGGGCTTTAAATGGGGATGTTATCAAAGACGAGTTAATCTAATTGATTTATCAATTAAAATGGTATTTGCGAGAAAATGTATAATTTGATTTGAGAAGTTTCTGCAGACACAATAATAAAAAAAAAAAATATATATATACGTACATACATACATTTTATACATGTGTTTTTTTCAATCAACCAAAAATAAAGAGAGGGACAGAAAAACATAACAGGAATGGCTTATATAATAACATATTTGCTTCAGGGTCATATTGCAGTTTGGTGTATCTTACCTTTACAAGTTCAAGCTCTTTGTAGCCATCAGTCTTATGAATATAGCCTTCTTGTAGGCTTACTGTTTTATGAAAAAAGACAAAGATTTGTTTATTTGTTAATATCAACTGTGGTAGCTGCTGTAGACCGGACACTTGTTTTGACCAGTACTGAAAAACACTGTTAAGATTATATTTCAAAACTATATTCTGAGTATTTGTTGAATGGATTCAATGTCTTGAGGATATCGTACTCTTGTGAAACGTGATGCTGTTCTTCTCTTCTCAGGTGTTTTACTTCTGTTCGTCAGAGTCTGAGACGAGGAATCACAGCAAGACTGGAATGTTTTAACCAGACTGAAGTCACTAATCAGGGATTTTTAATGAGTAGGCTACTTTACATATGATTAATACATTTGTGCTTTTAACTTATACTGAAAGATTAATTTCAGATTCTATGTTTGTTTTTCATCTTTATCAAATAAAGAGTTTTACATTTTACACAATCTGGAAGCTTCTCGTTACTTCTAATGCATCTTATTTGATTTTATTCTTCTGAAATGTCTGCATTGTTTTATATAACCCCTTTATTCTGGCTTTACGCTTATGTAAAATGACTTGTTTCTGTTATATTAGTCATACAGTCCTAGCAGTTGCGTATTAACTACTATTTGAACTCGGTTAAAACAAACATTAGAAATATTCCTCTGCAAACTTTTATTGGGATCAAAGTATTTTCTGCTGTCTTTGAGCGTTTCCGGAAACCTGTCGCACCCTTTTCCCATCTCTCCAGTGACACAGGAATGGACCGAAGACCTGTTCGGTGTGTTTACTAGAAACACAGCTCTGTTAGGTGTGCATTATACATGTTCTCTTATCAAATACCGCAACATCATCGCTTTTCCACCTAACATTGATAACAAACCCAGAGAAACCTGCCGGACAAACACAAGAGTTTAAAGACACACCCTGCTATTGTGTATCTGGATATTTGAGCCATTAAATACTCAAGTCTTTCACAATCACAGTAAACGGACAATAAGGGAGAGGAAGGTGACCACTGGGAAATTCATGAAAATCATATGTGGAAGGACTTGTTTTGATATGCAACAGAAACTCAAGCAGTACAGAGTTCAGTAATCTCTCTCATGTAAACTCATGGCAGTATTACCGCACATTAACTGCTGTTTCAGAGTTTCTGCCACTATGGAAATGCAAATAACGACTCCTGTTCTTAATTCATTATCACTGAAGAAATCAGACAACCTGTGCAACAAGCAGAACAAGACGGCCCAGATGGACAGCGGGTCATGTTTCTCATCAACACCTGAGGTGAGAGCGATATCAAATGATCTGAAGAAACCATTGACTGCGGCAGAAGAAAACATCCCTGTCACGGTGACTGTCCTGCTGAAGGATACGGAAGAGATGCTCTTTAATTATCCTTTAACAAGGTACTATTACCTTTGAAGGCTACTGCAGTACATACTACAAAATCACATATGTGATAATAGATTAGAACCTCCTGAAAACATCTTACACTTTAGAAACAAAGGCGAAAATAAACAGGCAACACTTAAAGACACTGAGCAACAATTAATGTATCCACATCATTACGTGTAGCTCTCTTCCATTTAACAATATGTTTCTGTCAACAAACTATTGAATCTTTATACATAAATAATTTTCCTGTTTCCGAACCTGATTTGATTAATCAGCAGCAACCTGAAAAGAAAATGTAGTATATTTCACAATAAATCATTCATCCTTAATGATGTGGCAAACCTTCTCTTCTGGGTGTCCTTTAACTTCACAAGGAGAGTCAAAGCCTTTCACAATAACGGACCGGCTACGGTTGAGAGCAAGAGGCTTTGGTTTAAAAACACAAGGTGGGTTCTCTCGGTGGATGCTGTTGCGACAGCATTTATATCATCCTGCACAGAAGTGTCATACAGCGCCATCTAGACGACACGATCATCATCATCTTCAGCAGTCACACAAATACAGAACAAGAATGATGGAGTTTTTCAATTTCATTTATAAAAAACGCATATACCCACTGAAGCTGAACAATATCTACCACTTATTTGTCCTTGTGGAACATGTACTATCTGTGACTCTTTTAGTTGTTTGAACAGAATAAAATAATATTAACAGGCAAAGAGACAACTTCAACACAAAGATAACAAACACAGCCAACGACATCTTGAATATAAAAGGAAAAACAATGGGGAGGAAAGGAAATATCAGAGACATAAGGTAAGTGCAGTAATGATCCCAATTGTATAAAATATTATTTTGCATTTTTCTTTCATCTTCTGCAGTTTCTTGCAGTCAGGAAACGAATCCGATACAGCACGTCTTCTCAACACGTTCATGCAAGCTGATACATTTTGAAGTACAAATGGAAATATATTTATCTCATAGGTTGGTGGTTAAAATATAAAAAAGAGGATGCGAGTAAACATCATTTTGATTTGATGTAATAGCAAATAACCCTCAATAGTGTTTTTTTTTCTGAAAAAATAAAAAAGAAACTACATTCATTTCCATGACCACGAGTCCACGTCTTTAAAAATAAACATAAAATAAAAATAAAAAATGACCATTGCAGCACTGCCTGTTTAGTTGAGTATTTGTGTCTCAGGAAACACACACAAATAAGATCCTAAGGTACACGTACGACAAAATACTGCATATCTACTAAAGACTGCATTAGGTCAGTGGACATGGTAGCTAGCTGCCATGATACAGGTAAAAAAAAAAAAAAAACTCCCCACATTTCCCTTTGCCCAAGAGAAAAAAAACGCTCATTTTTTTCCATCTGTGAATATGAAGCTGAAAAAAGGAGCAGGTTCACATTTTAAGAGCTAATCGGTGTTAAACGATGTTTGGCAAGTCCATACCTGACCTGTCTTTTCAGTCGAATGCAAATGTTCAAGACCTCTGACTGGGAACAGGGGAATCTGGAGCACACATCTGATACATGTGCGTGACATTAATTAATATTTATATTGGTCATTGGCCGGTCGTTTGTTCGGTAACACAAAGGGGGTTCGTCTATTTGCTCTCCATCCACGTTCAGCGCAGAGTTCATAGTGATGGAGACCTTGTCTGCTGGGTTACACCCACAATACATTTCATTTTATAACTTCAAGTAGGCTATATTAATATATGTGTGTGTATATATATCTGTGAGTATTAACCTAATCATGTAAAAGGCCCACCGTCCCTCCTTCAGAACAGCAACTTCTCTTTTCTCCTCCATCTTGAGTTTCTCTCAACTCGATTCTAATCGTTACTGATTTTCATCTCACCTCACTATTTGGCACCTCGGATTCATTAACAGGTGATGTGGCCGCAGCAGGTGCGTGGTAGGCGGGGAAGAAACAAAAAATGGGTTGAGGTCAAAGTTCGTGACATGGCTGCCCTAGTCAGTGGCGTTCTGCTTGTCTCTCTCCGCTGTCACGGGGACGGCGTCCCCTCCGTCTTCAATCTTGACTCTTTTGGTGTCAGGCGGCTCTGCTTGGTCTCCGTTGTGCCGTTTGGTTGGTAGAGACGCCGAGGCCGAGGCGTGGGTCGCCAGCATGTGCAGGGGACTCGCTGAAAAACAGCAGACGGATCGCGTTAACTGTGCACAAGACACGCTAAAGCAATGCTCTGGGTTCAAAGCTAGACATAGTCAACTACATTCCCTCAGTTTGTAAAAACACAAATGTGCTGACAGGGGAAGTCTGTGCTTTTTATAGATTCATAACCATATAGAGGAGTGTGGACCGGAAGCCCGAGAGCACTCGTGAAAATGAAGCTCTTTTCCGGTTATGTGCAAACTGTCCTGACTGCCCTAAACCTATCATTTAACCAACCACCAGGGGCAGCATTTCATTTCTTTAAAGCCTAAGACATATTTAATGACATCATAAACACTAGTCCTGCTCATTTGCAGCACAACATTAGAATTACAATTATTTGAATAGTAAGATCATGATTATTTTGCAAGATTACTCACTGATGTTGGAAACATCACAAATTGATTTATCTTTTTAACAGTGGATTTGCTTGAAGATATACATAATTCAACAAGGGATGTACATTTTCGATCATTCCCAAGATCGATAGTTGTTTAAATTAATAATCAATTAATCATCATCTTAATACTGCAAAATGCGTCTACTGCAGTGACAGTCACCGGCATGACAGGATGTGCAAATGCCCCTCAAAACGCCAGCTTCCTCACCCGAATTAATGGGTTTTTAGTCTAATTAAAAGACTAGCAGCAGGACTGTAAAATGAATATCTCGTATGAATATGAATAGCTCATTTAAGCCCATAAATTTAAAATCATGCCATATGCAGCTTGTCTTGCGGCAGTGCTGGGTAGTAACGGATTACATGTAATCTGGATTACGTAATCAGATTCCACAAATTAAGTACTTGTAATTAAAGTTACATTTTAAAATACTCGTAATCAGACTACAGTTACTTTATTGATTACATATTATTCACACAATAGCAATCCATTACTCATCATTTATTGATTCTCTCCAATTCCTCGTTATTAGCTTTTTCAAATGTTTCTATCTGAAATAGCCTACCGCTTATATACACTCAAAAAGTCCAGTTTTGTGGACATTCACACATAGACTAGTCATTATTCAGGTGGTGACCAGCATTTGAACACTGGATTTACAAAAATCATTTCAGGTTTAAGAAGTGTTTCAACATTGCATCAACTACTGATGAACACATCCTTTTTATTTGAATTATCACTCAGTAGGTTATTTAACCGTGTATTATATATAATTTGAAAAGCTTTTGTCTTTCAAACTCATTAAAATGCACAAATTCTTGTTATTTCTTATTTGCAGACTCTCAAACTTTGTCATCTTTCACCTAATATATTCACTTTAAAGATGTGGTCAATCAGCAATTCTGTAAAAGACAATATCTCTCTTTGCATTGAACTTGGAGCATCGTAACTGCAGATGTTGTTTATGCTCAAACAGCAACATTACACACCAACTAAAGTTAAAAAAAGTGAAATCATAGTCAATAACCCCTTTAAATAGCCCCGAGATTTTAAAATAAATATCGTAATGATTAAGCATGTTCACGGTTCTCTGACATTGATTAATGGTCATATGGAGTGCAGGTAAACAGAAAATATTCAATCTTTTTTACTGAGTGTATGATTTATTAAAATGTTAAATGTTTATGATTTAATTACTTGTTAGCCTTTCATTAAACTCATAGACATCCTTTACGAACCCCAGTTCTCTGACATTGATTAATGGTCATATGGTGTGCAGGTAAACAAAATATTTATTTTAGTAAGTGAATAATTTTGATTGCTATTTTAAAATGATTTATTTAAATTTGGCATTTTTATGATTTAATTACATGTTTGCCTTTCATTAAACTCACAAACCCCCTGCAGTTCCTTTACGAACCCCTGTTTGGGAAACCTTGATGTAATATAGTGCCCGATAAAAAAATGAATGTTAATCACAGTTGGGATTATTCACAAATTTAAAATACTAAACCGGTAAATGTGTTGAAATGATGTGACAAATATTAGAAACATAACATTTCACACCTGCAGATAAGAGACATAATTATAAGACACCTTATTATTCATTTGTTTTATCGATTTCAGCAAAAAATTAATCGATATTTAAGCGTTAATCGTAAAAAAAAAAAAAAAAAACAGTCACACCATTATCATAGCAGGATGTGTTCTCTGATTTAACCCATCCAATGCACACACACTTGGAGCATGACACACACACACATTAATGACACACACACACACACACACACACACACAGGGAGCATGTTCATCAGGAGAAGCTCCAGCACGGCCACCGCATGTAACTTTATACAAATACTGAAACAGCTAAATTATATAACATTTACTATAGATTTACCTGTAAATGTAAACCGCGTTGTTTTCAAATAAAGACAAAAACATTTAAAATGATAAACGTTTAGAAATGCAATAAAATACAAACAATATTCCAGAGAATTTAAGGTCTATTAAACAGTTTAAAACTAAAACTGTAGTTTAAAATAAGTTCATTTTCTCCATTTGAAAACTTCATTATTTTGCTTATTGTTAATATCAGTGTTGCTGATGAGCTTTTTATAAATAAATGTTTTTATGAGATAACATTTACTGAAAATTTTATTTTTACTGTTTTTCCTCCTTTCAGTCATCTTAAAACAACAACAAAACACGAAGAATGGACTTATTATTCTTTTATAATTATATCGTTATTACATAAACGAACAATAATCGTAATAAAAAATTTATCGAACTAAAAGTCTTTTTACTGACAATAAAACTTACCAAGCTACATTGCTTCAATCCCAGTATACATTTACCCAACTATTACCAAAAGTATTCCTAAATAAATACAACAAAACATTTTCTTGCAACCTTGCGTGATGTATTATGACAAATGCATTATGAAGAAGGACCTGTTCTGCAGCTGCAGAAGCTAACATTAGCATAATGCTTCATAAGACAATTTATGAGATTAATATTACACTTTTACTCAGAACTCACTTCAAACCATCATCGAGTGTTTGTAATAACTTCCTTTTGCGATCACATGTGGAATTTGGTTGTTTACTGTTGTTAAAATAAGCTATTTATAGCCTTTTATATCGCTGCACAAATTAGCATTTCAGATGTACACATTCATCTCAGGAAAATCACATACAAACCTCATTCTATCGTAATCGTGTGTTTATTATCTTATATTATCTATAGTGGCTGTTGTCATGTGTAAAAGCCTTAACATGTATGCTCTGGCTGAAACTCACGTTGTTTGTGATGGTACACATTCCAAGTATAACACACATTAGTAAAACGATCTATTTAAATTGTATATCTGTATTATAAGTCATTTTAAAAGCTATTGTTCACTTACATCTATTTTATTACCACAAAAAAATAATTAATAATTATAGGGTCCTATGAAATCCGTTTTATTTCCAAATTCAGTTATTATCGTTTTTCTATATTCTGTTTTAATGGTTAAATCAAATTTGATCAATCAAAAAGCCTGTCTAATTAATTGAGTTTTACAGTTTTATCTTTACCAAATTCTGTTTTCCATTATTTCCTGGATTCCATTTGAATGGTTCCATTCAATTTTAATAATCAAAAGCAATACTTCTTTGAAAAGCGTTGTTGATTGTAATTTGTGATTAGACTAGACTAGAACGTGGACATGTTTCATTCTTACACTATAATACTGAACTTTGATTTCAGTGATTTGGACTATGAGATGGACACTTGCTTCTTGGACTCCATGTTGCACTTTACTTTTGCTTTAAAAAAAGGATTTCATAAAAATGTGATTTTCATTTGGTTTAGTAAAATATTCTTAAGTAAAATTGTATTGAAGGTATATTTTGGTTTCTCAGTTTATGACCCCTTTAAAACCATGTAATTAATTCTTAGAACACCACAATTAAAATAAATCTAGGAAAGATACAACTAGATGCAGTGCACTGAAGCATTAAGGGATGTGTGGATGTAACGGAAAAGGATGCATTAGATTTGTAATGCAAGACAAAAATAAGAACAAAAACCTGTAGTTGAAAATATATAATTAACCACCCAGCTCTAATAAATGTACTAAGTTATGCCATATAAATTCTGAAATGCTGGCTGTAGTTATCATGTAAATACAGGGTCATAACACTGACGTTGGTTCCTGACCTGTGTTGCCAGATCCTTGGACAGCAGTGACCACATGCGTCCCATTCTGAGTGATGGCCTTGACAGGCAGCTGATGGTGGCCAATTGGAGCCTGTTGCACTATGGTAAAGGTCTGTATCGGGCTGGACTTGGACGTCTGAAGAATGTGACTCATCCCACCTATAGAAGTGGTTGTAATAGCAGGCACCGGCTCCACTTTCACTGAGAAAAATGTAAAACCAGTATTAAAGATTAGCAGTTCTATGACATCTGAAATAGTTAACGTACATCCGTCTTATTACAAACCTCTTCACGATGATACACCGGCTGGATATGCATTATCCTGCTCATTACATGGTTACTTGCCACATAAGTAAAGAACTTGATGTGCAATATTGATTTGAGTTAAACTCGAATTCCGGCTTTTCACCAAATAAATCGATACATGGACAAGAAATAGCATCTAAAGGCTGGGACACACCAAGCCGACTTCATAGAACTAGCGACGGCGAAACCGATGGTGTTGTCGCCTCGCATCGGCAAAAACGGACAAAAATCTGCACTTGAAAACACCACACAGTTTACAGCCGACTGCAAACTAACGTGCGCTCTGCGCCTGCGTGAGAGGAATTAGCTCAATATTGTCAATAATGTGCAGCACAGTATGAGTATCGTTACCCTGCTGGAAAAAAAAATACAATAGAAACCATCAAAAAAAATCGACGGAAATTCCTAGTTTCCATAAAAACCATTAAAAAATTTTTGTTTTGGACATTTTTCCAATAGGAATTACTGTTTTTCTACTGGTTGCAATCTGCTAGATTACATCCCACCAATATAATCAATGCATCAAATATATTTTACATTAAAACCAATACAAATGCCATTATAACCCTTAAATCCATTACATTTTCTATTGTGTTTTGGGAGGGGTTCTACTGTTATTTTTGTGTTTTTTCTTTTCTGCAGGGAAGATTATAATGGTATTACTACTTTTACAGAATTACTGAATTTCACAGGAAAGATTTGTTTATTTTTTATAAATAAAGAACAATTTCTTTAGTCAATTATTAAAGTATTACATGTTACACAGGCTGATTTATTCATTTTTAAGAATTTGGGATTTTAAGAACAAGTGGGAAATGTGCTGAATGTTTAATTTCATCCAAGTGAAATTGGCAAGCAGTTAGACTTACTTTACATTCGTTTTAAACGCGGAGCCAGGCGTGAGTTGACACAGGTAGCTAGCGTGCGTCATGCCTCGTCCATCCAGATGCGCTCGTGAGAGACTTGCGGAGCAGAACCGGGCGCGAGACCGTGAGTATTAAAGAGCATTACGAGGCAGGCTGCGTGCGTGTAAACGGCTCGTCGTGAGATGTGCAGCGTGGGGCAGAGCGGAGCGAGTACGAGAAGCATTCAGAGACACGGGCTGTGTGTGCGGTCTTCGGAATTAGCGAACATGCATTATAAAAAACTTATTTCAAATTAATCTGTTGGGGAGATCAAATGTGTAAGATAACGTTCATGTAGCCTATTAATTCTCGAGTACTGAAAGCAGAGCCGATAAAGGAGCTTGTAATTACATACGTTTTTCTTTAGTTTTAATTTGCCTAACTTTCGATCTGACCCTTTTTAAATGATGGGCGTATACGCAGTTGGCTAGAGCAGTGCTGATCGGGTAGAACGAAGGTGCGCTCTCTCTATTGGTTAGTAAGACTGCCACACAAGGCTGGCAGTCATGCATATGCTCTGGAACAGAGTAATATCGCGTCCACATCGCAACGTCTCAAATCATGATTGCGATTCGATTTCGATTAATCACACAGCCCTAGAAACAAACTAGGCCGACAGACACTCACCGACCTGCACATCATGTGATCAGGTTTTAAAGAGACAGTACTGCTTTTAAAGAGAAACCTGCAGTCCGTCATTGATGTAAATCAATGAGAAATCACCCTACTGCTCTCTGATTAACTTTTGTAACTTGAAAAATATAAATATATAAAGAATATTTAACATGATTAAAGCCTGTGCAGACCTCTAATTCTGCATGCTCACCTTTGAGCTCCTGGTGCTCTCCGTTTTCATAAGGTTCTGCTTTAACGATGCTGGACTGGGTAAACACAGGCTCTGCCACATGTGCGTTGGCTGTAGACAGTCCGGTTAGGGTCGCAACGGAAACAGCAGGGAGTTGATGCACCACATGGACCGTCTGCATGACAGACTGCTGGGACGTGGGAGTGGACACCGGTGTGGCGACGGCGTAGGTCACAGGTTTGATGGTCTGCGGTAGCTGCCGCTGAACTGTGATAAGAACCGGTTGGGTGTTGAGAGGCGAACCTGTGTAGAAACCTAAGTTTGGTGAAAATACAGCTGACCACAGATGATGATTAGCATTAAAATATAAAAGACGCTACATATTTACAGGTTCATTTATACAGTGAGCAAACAACAGTAAATATGATACTACAAGTCCAATATGTTGTTTTAAAATTAAATAACTGAAAAAGGGGAGGAAAGGACCGTGTTCTACATTAAAAGCTTACATAATTTCTCACTAATGACTTTTCCAGGCATTTGTGATATGTGGGTAAGGATGCTTCAAATTTGATTTGATTCAGAATGATTCACCAGTGAACCAATCAGGCCAATTTGTGAACATTATACTTAATACACAATTCAATACTACTCTTAATTTCAGCGGAGGTCAAGCTTTAACTCATGCATGAGGAAGGACCTTACCTGGGGCATTTTGTGCAAAACAAGCCTTTTGTATGACTGCTAATTTGGGCTGAACGGCTGGAGCAGGAGCGGAGGCAGGTGTGGGCTCCGGATCCATAGGAATAGGTGAGCCTTCTCTTGATAAGCTTTCTGGAGTCTGACCGCCGCTGGAGTGGGCCGACAGTGCCCCCGTGTGGTTAGGAGACGCTGGAGCGCTCCTGAGATGCGACGGGAAGAAAACTGCATTAATAAACTCAAGTGACATTGTTCATGAAGGCCTGTTTGTTAAGAAAGCATGGAAAGAAAGCACTCATTCTCAAGGGACCCACACCACCATAAAAGCATATAAGAGCAATTTAAGTCTGCTGGTTACAAAGTGTGACTATTAATATAGGAACAGTTCGTCTAAAAATGACAATAGTCTAATAGTAACAACAAGGGAAGAATACTAATGATCACCTGGATGAGAGTGGCCCGAGTGGGGTCCTGAAGCATGGCACACCGCGCGGCCTGCGCTTGCGGAAAGCTTGTTCGATGAGCTTTCCCTCAGATGAGGGGTCTATTCTCCAGAAAGAGCCTTTGCCCGGCTCCTCTTGAGATCGGGCCACTTTGATAAAATAGCGGTTTAAAGACAGATTGTGACGAATCGAGTTCTGGGAGAGAAAAAAGCAACAAAAAGGTTAACGTTTTTGCAACCACTTAAGCTGCAAATTTAATTGCATTTGACACTTGTAATGATAATAATCCTAGGATTATAATATGGAATATTATGGAAAAGGATAATAATATCAGGTAATGAGAGATGTGCAAATCCACATATGGAGTAGGTTTTTTTTTTTAGGCAAAATAATTTAATGTTAGTTTTGCTCCATGATCACTCTCCAGTAGAACACTCTTTATTTGTTTGCAAAATGAGCAATAGCTTTGCACCCTTACTCCGGCTCTGTGGCTTGAGAGATTGGTGTTGTGTCTGTCCCATCTTTCAATAACAGACTCATTGAGAAGTCTGCATTATGTCCTGACTGTATGTGTAATATGCACTGAAATGTGCCAAACAAACTGTAAGAGTCAGAATGAAACAAGCAACAGAGCAGAGCTTTGGAGTACTTCTCGGCTCTTTGGTCATTAAGAGACAATAACTTTAACTTCTTTAACTTATAAATGCAGATGATCATGCATTGACGTACCCATCAGTCTGACAGAACAAGTTTTCATATCAAAAGCAGAAAGAAAGCATTGAGATTCCTCATGGTATGACCTCTGTAGATATTCTCACTAATTCAGAAAGCTACTAACAAGTGCTTGTTACTCTCAGCTCAACAAAAAAAAAAAACATACTATCAACGCTGTATACATTTTGTGGATAATACGTGAAAGAAAATGTAATAAAATATAAATAAATCAGTCTGTTTGAGTCGGGACAACAAGTTCACCTCAACCCCAGAGACAGCACTAAACATTGACTAATTAAATTCAATGACTAAACAGTCTCAAGACACTGCACACAGAAGAGCTGATTGACACTCACTTGCCAGCCCTTGTCTGCTGTCCTGTAATATGGATAATTCTTAGTAATGTGGGTATATATTCCATTCAGTGTTAGTTGTTTGTCTGGTGCCATTGTGATGGCCTGCACAATAAGCTGTGCATACGAGTAAGGAGGCTTGGAGTCATCCTGTTAAAGACAAGAAAAAGAGCATTGGGACAGGTTACTGCATTTCAAATTTGACCAATCCGTTTCAGAAATGTCCACATGAACAGTGATAAACAAGATATCGTTATTCTACTTGGCAGCATGCATTTTTTAAAATGTTTCATACTTTTGGACTGTCTCCTCCAGACGCTTCCTTGTCATTTTCAGATTGGGAGTTTTCATTGATGAGATCAGCTGTGAGACCACGACCCATTTTATAACCGGACAGTCCCGCACCTCGGGGACTTGACGGACAGGAGTTGGCAGCGCTGAAGAAAAATGACAAATAATAAAAGCATAATTAAATCTGAGATTTAAAAAAAATCCTAATGGCACTTATAGTTGCCCTCTAGAAGCCTGCGTTCTGCAAGTGAACGGCGCATTACTGTGCCATCCCAAAGAGGCACACAATCACTTTCACAGACTTTTACATTGAAGGGGTCATATGATGTTATATTTCGAGTTTTGCTTTCTCTTTGGAGCGTTACAAGCTGTTTGTGCATAGATAAGATTCCTGAAGTTGCAAAGACTAAAGTCTCAAAACCAAAGAGATATTCTTTATAAAAGTTAAGACTCTGCCACGCCCCCCTAAAACGGCTCATTCAAACACGCCCCCACATGTCTACATCACGGTGTGGAAAGATTTGCAAAACTCCACCCAAATGTATACGTAAAGAAAGAAGGCGGACCTATTATTCTCGCTGTAGTATTGTTGCTGCCGCCGGCGCCATGTTCTGGAGATGCTGTGTTTCGTTGTAAAAGCGAAACTAGTTTGTTTGGGCTTCCAAAAGAGGACACAACTAGAAATCAGTGGTTAAGTTGTATTTACAACACTGTTCCAGAACAGCTCAAACCAAATATTAGAGTATGTGCAGCACATTTTACGGAGGACTATTTCCTAAACCTGGGAGTAGCCTGCCAGCTAGAGCTGCAAGATTCTGGATAAATTGAGAATCACAATTTATTTTTCTCAAATTGATATCACGATATTCCCACGATTCTGAACTTAAAGTAACGCATAATTTACAAAAGGCTGAGACAAAATATAAATAGCTACAGTCAGTTTAAGAGCGTTTAATTTATTTATAATTGTTCATTTAAATATATAAAATACATATTTGAAATAATATATTTAACTAAACAAATGTTTTATATTAAAATTATGAAAAATTGGTTTGAATGAATGATTCAATGACTCGCTCAAATACTTCACTTGTTTCATTTCTGGATGAATCAGCATTTTTAAAAAAAAATCTTGAATTATTGATTCAATGACAAATACATTTTTACCAGTCACTTGTCGCCACCTAGTGGCGAAACAATGTAACCTACACAAAACGTTATTTGAAGCGCAAATTACTTTTAAAAGGTAGTTTGCACTATTTTGCTCGCTACCATAGATAGTACCATCAAAACACACAAGGTTTGTGTATAGACTCAGTTGGTTATGTCTAAAATGAAAGTAAACAGCCGAGACAAATGGATGCGTGCCTGTATATTAGATGCGTGCAGGTCTTAAAGGGACAGAACTAAACATGCCGCCGACTGTAATTAAAGGGATAGTTCACCCTAAAATTAAATTTCTGTCATTATTTATTCACTCACATGTTGTCCCAAACCTGTATTAATTTCTTTCTTGTGCTGAACACAAAATAAGGTATTTTGAAGAACGTGGGAAAACCAAACAGTTGCTGGTCCACATTGACTTTGATAGAAGGAAAAACATTACTATGGAAGTCACTGAGGACCAGCAACTGTTTGGTTTTCCACATTCTTCAAAATACATTTATGTTCAGCAGAAGAAAGAAACTCATTCAGGTTTAAAACTAAACTTGAGTGAGTAAATGATGGTATAAATATAAAACATTATGACAGAATCGACAGACAGATGCTAAAACAACAAAAGCAAAGAGAACACAAAAAAAACTGCTGCTTTATTAAGAATCAATCTATACAGTGTTTTATTTTTATATTTGTTCATTCAATTTATTGAATGCTCCTGCTAAATATGCCTATGGTACCAGAAAATAAAACACTGTTTGTTTTATTTGTATATTATGTGTATCTTTCTTATTATTTTTAATAACAAATATAAAATGACAAAGATTTTTATCTTCCCCCACTTTGGCCTAAATATCCACCATTCTTTTATATATGTTTTTACCTTGAAAGGCTTTGTCTTTATAATAGGGAAATTATTTTGCCTGCACTGCTCAGACAAAATATTAAAACCAACATGACAAAGAATCGTGATAAAAAAAAAAATTGTGATATGCTATTTTTGCAATATCGCCCAACCCTAGGCGTAACCTTTCCATCACACACTTGAGGTATTCGGCCAATCACAACACACTGGATAGCTGGCCAATCAGAGCACACCTTGCTACTCAGAACGATGAGCTTTGTAAAAATTGACGCGTTTCAGAAAGGCGGAGCAACAATAATGTACAGTATGTGGAAAATAATGTGTTTTTTGAACCTTAAACCGCATACACACAATGAATTACTCCTAATACACAAAATAATGTTATTATTAGCAATGTCATATGACCCCTTTAACGGTTCCCTCCTGGTGGAAAGCTCTGCCCAACTCGATATGAGTCCTTACCCATCTCCAAGAAAGGCTAAAAACAACTCTTCCATCTTTTTTGACCCTCTCACTGTCTATTCGAACACTTGCAACCTTGTTTTCTAACACTTGCTCTCTAAAAAAGGCCTGTTTAAAAAAACTAGAGCCTTCTTCTATTGGTCTACTTGCTGTATACTATATTAAAAAAACATCTTGCTACATGTACTGCGTTAGGCTAACCGAGGCTCGTCATTGCACTTGCATATTATTATAGCTCTTTTGTTAGTTTGATTGCTTCTGTTGTCCTCATCTGTAAGTTGCTTTGGATAAAAGCGTCTTCCAAATGACTAAATGTAAATATAAGGCCTTTGGAATACATTTTTTACATTTATGCATTTAGCAGACGCTTTTATCCAAAGCGACTTACAGTGCATTCAGGCTATACATTTTTTCCAGTATGTGTGTTCCCTGGGAATTGAACCCACAACCTTTTGCGCTGCTGACGCAATGCTCTACCACTGAGCCACAGGAACACCGGTTGAATAAAGGTCAGTATGAGATGAGGAGATGAAGTTGGAGCAGATGCGCTTACCTGAGTGTACCTGTTGGAGACGGGAGGGGACTCATCAGGTGGGCGATGTTGTCTGGAATGTTGATGGTCAGCGGCGAGATCTGGGGTTGGACCGCTTTCACAGGAGACTCCGGCGCGTTCCTGCGGTCTTTCTTGTCACTGGACAGGGCAGTGAATGTAATTTTGATATTTGTGCTTGGAAATCGGAAAGTGCACCTACAATAGGGAACAGAGTTGGAATTTCAACCACTTAATGCATTGATGGAGTAGCATATTAAAAATACAGCAGACATGCTGATACACAAACCAGCCAGCAACAGAATACAAAAGTAGAGCCGGTTTATATATGGACACCAGCTTGACCCGATTACACGACAAGACACATTTTATCAGAAATATATTTGAACCTCTAAACACCATTCAACACAATAACCCTGCAGTGCATTCACATTTCAAATAATACATAAAGCATGTAAAAAAATGCTCAGCTGTGAACTAAGTGGAATAAATAACTATGATTTGAGGTGAAGCTCATCTGATACAGACGCACCCCTCTGCAACAGCAAAACACAAGGTCATATTTTGACCATCCATTATACATATAAAAATGGAATCACTAGAAAATGTAAACAAATTGTAAAAATGTACACAATGCAGCTTTTTAATAATGCACGCAATGCCACTGAATGCAAGGTCACAATACTGCGTTAAAACGTGTGACTGCAATAGACACACGACATATTCTCATAATCATTCATTAGAGTGCATAAACATTAATTTATTACAACTCGGCTATTGTTTCTGATAACCATTTCCGATCCTTTCATTTAATTAGTGCCCCGCATACGTCATTTTACTTTAACTTGCAAGATGTGGGTCAGCTGAGGGCATCAGGGACTGAATGAACCCAAAACACACCAGAGGATTTTTATCATGTTGGCAATAATAACAGTACTGCGGTCGTTCGTTAAGCTGAAATCTTATAAGATGACATTAATAACCATTTAGGGTCGGCTCCTAAAGATAACGACAAAAGCAAAAGTAACCCTCGAGCGTTGTGACTAGTGTCGTGTAAACAGACTGAGGTGAATGGTTCGCTGTTGTGCTAATCGAAGGCTGAAGCGCGAGACGTGCGTTAGTCGTGGTTGTCATAATCAACACGTGCTGCTAGCGAAACAAAACAAATACCGCGAGCGATCGTCGCAAACGCCTTCACGCGGCTGGCGCTGGTCTAACTCCAACCGACAGTCGTGAGCTTACATGCGGGGAAGCTGGAGAGGAGGAGCCCCTCGTCTCTGAAACACCCCGTCCACGAACACCCCGTTTTTGCCGAGGCATCGAAGGTAGAAATCTCCGCTTCCCGTTCCATCCTCGCCGGCGGAGAAAATCTCGAGGTGCCTCCGTGAAATAAAGCTCGAATGGCCCATGCTCACGTCCACGGAGCCTTGTGACGAATTCCGACCGATGGTGACCGAGCGCTTCTTCATCAGGTACTCGAATTCTCGGCCCTCGAGCCGGGCAACAACCGACCCTGACATCCCGCTCACCGCCATCTTTATTATTTCTCTTGACGGGAATTTGAGACTATAAAAATGAAGCAGCAGACGGCTGGTGCTCAGTCGGAAGGCCTGCTTGCAAAATTTAGTGGGGGGATCGAATCAAAGGATGATAAATAAATACGAAGGAACGTGCCAGCCCAGGGACAGCGGCTCCAACCCACAGCCGCGACAGAGAGAAAGAGAAAACGATAAACTCTACCAAACAAACCTTGGAGGCGGGGCCGGATTGATTGACAGCGGTGACGGCCAATGGCTCTGCGACCTACGAGGAGAAAAATGTAATCCACCAATCAGCAATGAGACGAACATGCGTGTCGCGCTGAGGGTTGGTTGCGCTGTGTGCTGACTGACACGCATGTAATCAGTGTGTTCAAAGAGGCTGATTGGCGATGCTACAGTTTGGCTAGTGATGCTGTCGTTTCATGGCATCCTACGCAGAAAATAACACACTTAGACTACAATGTTGGCCGTAGATTTAAAGGCGATATAACAATCCACTCATCTCCACAGGACTTCGGTTTCCTTGGCAATAATCGTGTCTCGTAATTAACGTTACGGTTATAGGAACCCAGCTTGGAAACTGTTCCAGAACCCCGTTAGTCTAATTTACTGTGTATTAAAGGTGCTTTTGTAATGTTAGTATGCTGCATTGCAGATTATTGATTAATTATATAAAATGCAAAATCTACGGATAATTTCAAGATTTGCTTTAACCATAACACTGTGAACAACAAATCAACATAAAGGCTAAATCTACTTTGTAAACTGTCATGTATGTTTATCACGTTACACAACGATAACACACATTGGAAAAAGCACATAAATGAATCCTAAAATCTCTCACACATCTTTCCACCATCTGTCCCATCATTAAAGGCCCGGAGGAGACCTATATGAAAGAATTACCCTTCTTAATTTTACAATCATCTTTAATTTGTCATATGATACTGAATTCTGTGACCACCATCTTACATCATCATCTTCATGAAATTATGCGTATTACTTGCAGGTTATCAATGACAAAAGCATCAAATGAGTAACAAAATAGCTTCTAGATACATTTCAAAGAACGGTTATAAGAATTAAGACAAAAACATAAAAACACTACGTTCTTCAGGTGACGAGACTGACCTGGGCACTTTTCTAGAATTTGAGTGCATTAGTCTTTAAAAGAGAAAGATCAGGGCGTCAGTGGCTACTGCAATACTACATAAAGTGCTAATTCTACAGCTAATAAAAAAAAAGATGCGTTTCAATGCATTCATCTGCAACCAGGCTTAAATAGTTTGCAATTCACCTTACAATTAACCTCTTGTAAAGTAGCAATGTAGTTATTCTCAATTACCTTGTGAAAAAAACGGTATTTTAGAGTTGATCATTTTGTTTTAACCCATTTAGAGTGTAAATGTGGACTAAATACGACGATGCGATTCTTCTTTCGTCCCCACAGCCTAATATGTTGTGTATATCAGTCACGTATCTTGTGTGGTAGTACGTTAACTGAAATAAAACTTTTACACAGCACTGATTATATTCATTTGATTTTCTTAAAGCCAACAAATACGTGAAATGAGGAGCACACATTTACACCATAAAATAGCTGTTTTGTTATACTTGTCTAAATACTATGTAGTTACATCATTTCCATCCGGTATCCTGCGTTCATACAGCAAGAAAAACTAACACTAACAAATAGTTTGCAAATACATAGTGTGAATGTACATGTTTACCCGCGCCTCTGCTCTTACTTACAGAGGCGCCTCTTACATTAGATTAGGTTTTGTTAGTGGACAAAGAGATTCGCTCTCGCTACCTAGCCAAGGACATCCAAAGCTTAAAAAATCCAATGGAAGACAATTTAAAAAATGTTGTCCTTTCAAAAAATTAAGTTTTCCCTCTTGTCACTCCACAGAATGTGTTTTCTGCGGTCACAGTTTTTCAGTCATCTCTCGGTGTGTTCAAAGAAAGGTCTTTGAACACGTTTGGGTCGAGAGAGTTTATTTAGGTCTCTGCTCCATATGTCTGTGTCACGGTCATCTCCAAAAAGTCTGTGTTACGAATGCCACTCGAGTCCTTTGACATCCTCAAGAAAGAAACAATCTGGTAAAGTGAAGTAGTGTCTATGCTCAGATCTTCTCGTCAGTCATCTCCAGGAACTGAGCGTAAACATCCCTTGAACACTCCCCTTTTTGGTTGAACAGAAACTTGTAGTAGCTGCCATCAGCACAAATAGCTGGAGGAGGGTTGGAGGAAAGTTAGTCACAACAGTTCTGCAAGTCATATCAGTAAATGATTGATTAGTCACAGCACATGCATGTTTACAGGCCTATGAATACAGTATTTAAAACAATATGACCTCTTGTTTAAAGTGTGCATTTAATACACTTCCCTCTACCTATAACAGCGTTGGGTTCTGTTCCAAAGGCACAGACACAGGGCGAACCGGACAGGACCTGGAACTTGGAGAAACTCCATTTGGAGCTGAAATACTTGGGGAGAAAACTGGCCGAAGCCAAGCTGTGGTAAAAGAGGGTTTGAGGACTGTTAACAATGTTTGCAATAAAACACTCAGCATAAAAAGTTGATGATTTCCACTAAAACATTTAGTGTGCTCGAACACAAACCTGGACTGCTTGTTCTTTTTGGGATCCTCTGCAGCAAATATGTGGACTGTGCCATGGTCACTCGATACGCAGATAAGAGAGGCATCTTGGTTGAAATTGATGCTGAAATAGAAATACACTCTGTTATAAATACACACATATTCCCCTTTACATTAATACAATATGATAGCACATGTGCGGTGGATTACCAGTATATATTGGCAGTTTGCGATCCTCTTCTCAGCTCCTGAATAAGATGACCTGCTGAGGTGTCGAATATTCTGATCAGGGTCCCCTAGAGAGAAGAGATTTTCTCCATTAGCCAATCGCTGACATGTTCCTTGGCCATTTAGATTAACAAGCAGTGCTGGAATAATCCCAGTGTATCTAGTGGCATGATCAGGATATTTGCTCTGCGTGTCACACAAATGAAAATCGAAATGATAAAATAATGGCAAAATCAACAGTGGCACTGAACTGACTTTTTCAGATGCCGTGGCTATCCGTGTGCCCTGAAGGTTGAGAGCGATGCAGCACAGAGCTCCTTCATGTGCAGGAATATCCACGGGCTGTTTCTCTGTATTGGCCAGATCTATGATCTGAACGTGTCCGGAGTGAGTGGCTGGGAACGCTAGCAATGAATTGTTGCTGTTTGGGCACAAAACACACAAACCTGCAAAGACAATCAGAGTTTTCAATTTGTCCTGTAAAGATTAACAGGTATTATTAATGTTTGCGGTTCAGTATCTAAGACCACGGATGAATCGCTACTACACGACTTACCTTTAGGGTTGTAGCATGTTTCAAAGACATGCAGCTGATGAGGATTATGAGTAAATGTGAACACTTTAATCATCGAGTCCAGGACCACCACAATTCTGAAACACAAAACAAACCAGACGTATTATTAGCTGTTTGTTCTTTACAAGGAACTTAAAGCGAATCTTTATTGTTTTCCTAATAAATCCTTAAACTAAGGACCAGTTTTGTCAGAAGGTGGCGACTCTGACGGATGACTGCTGTATTTGTGTGCGCTCTGGAGCTTCAAATGTTTCTAATTTGAATGTGTTTTTGAAGCGTTGTATAATCATAGACATGCCTGATGCAACGGCCGATCAGAGGCGTTTAGGTTTTAGCGTGAGCTCACTGAGTTCTGCATATACACCAATCCTCTCATTTTAATCAACAGAGTAGATATGATGTAAATAAGATTCATAATGCAGTGTGGTCATCTTCATTGATTGTAATGTGAGAGTGCAGAACTACGAATGAAGTGACTGTTATCTTCATGGATTATAAAGACAGCTCGCTTTAGTCGCTTGTAAATCACTTTGGATAAAATAATCTGCTAAATACATAAATGTAATACATTCACAATTTGAATAAAAGTCATGCAACTGAGTGTAAAATCCACCATAGTGATACCGTCTACTAGATTAGCTTTAATAAGCGTCTATAGTTAGATCCTAAAATAACTCTTTGTCCTATTAATTGTAAGTGTTTTTGTTATTAATTTTATTACCGACTTGCCACTTTATAAAAGCAATGTTTACTCATGTGAAAAATATTTGAAAGCTACATAAATGTTTTGACATATTTAAGAGTTTATGTGACAGCACTGAAATTGGTGCAGTACCGTGACATTTTACTAGTATTACTAGTATTCTACTTATTACAATATTTGTCCGTCAACGTCAAAGAGTCATTTCTGCATTTGTGATATTGTAACTTTCAATGTTCTCGTGCAACTTTAAAGACGAAATGATTCCAGCTTTTTAAAACCAACACATGAAACTAATTTGCCTAAAAAAAGATCTTTATAATATCCTAAATCAGTCAAACAAATATTATACCAAAGAATTTAAATGAAGAATGCAACTACAAGAACATACGAGTTCAATACCTGTCCCGGCGAAGCTTCACAGCTTTGACCTCTGTGGAAAACTCAATCTCTATCACAGTCTTTTTCTTCAGGTCATCCCAAATCATCACTAACACAAAGACGGGAAGATTTACTTTCTGAAATAATCTGTGTCAACCAGTTGCAAAATCCAGTAGAACATGCATTAAAAAAGGCAAATGATGCAATAAAACCATCAAACGACTGCCATCTGAAAGAGAAATGTACCTTTATTGGGAGGGTACTTTGGTTTTTTCCCGCCTCCTACTAGTGCAAGATAATTGCATCGAAAAAGCATCTCCACGTGACCGACTCCTCCCTCAAGAAACTCTGAGAGACGAGAAGATTAATGAGTCAACAGCTACCGCAATTAAATACTGTCGCTGACAGAGATCCCATAAACTGTGAATGGTGAATGAATAACTATTGCTAAATGCTAATCCTTATGTTTCTAAAAGAGATGTTAACAATGTCAGACCAGGACTAGGTGTGTGTGTCGTCTGTCTGTAGCTGCTCTGGAAAAATCATTGTGCATTTATACAAAAAAAACTTCTGCGAGACAAAAGACAAACATATGTCTTCATGTGATGTGTGTATTTACAGCAAAAATGTGAAGTTGCTAACCTCCACGTATTATTTTATTATTTGTTAACCCATGCTAGAACCGTCTTGTCTTAGCACCTCCAAACATCTGTCAGTCTGTGTCTAGTGAATATCTGTCATGTCATTATTAAAATATTACTCACCTTGTTTTTCCTTTTCTTTGAGAGGGTCTGTGTTATACACCCTGAATCCATTTTCCATTCCACATGCAAAACATCCTGGTGGGGGGAAAAATATATTTTAAGGGAAATACTGGGATATCCTGCTGCTCTACAGTTTCACCTTCAAGAGGACTGTCCTAGAGACGGACTAAACAGACGAAACATCCACATGAAGGTGTCAATAATAAAACCACAAGCCTGTATGTCTACATGTGCTTATGAGAACGAGCTATGAGCATCTGCTCACAAGAATGTACAACAAATGTTTTCAGGCACATATACAACTCTGGAAAAAAATAGGAGACCACTATAACTTTTACTTAAATCAGCATCATTACATGTATGGCAATCTTTCCATTCCAGTGTCTGTTGAATTCCAACACAGGCACACCTAATTCTGCTTAATAAAGAGTGAAGGGTGATCACCTAAACCAAATCTTGTTTAATAAGGAAAAGCATTAAAGGGGTCATATGACGTTGCTAAAAATAACTTTATTTTGTGTATATGGTGTAAATACAATGCGTCCGCAAGGCTGGAATCGGGTTACATTTGTCTTTGTGAAGGGAACGTGAATCAAGCCATGTACAAGGTTGTCCTGAGAGAAAATGTGCTTCCTTCTGCTCTGACAATTTTCTTCAACTCTGTGGATTTTTTTTTTTTCCCTCAGCAGGACAATCGAGGTGCGGATGAAGGACCACCCGATCAAGACCCTGTCATGACCAGCCCAATCTCCAGACCTGAACCCCACTGAATAAGAATGTGATCAATGGGAAGAGGGAAGGTCACAAGCTATCATACAGCCGAGCTGCTTGAATGTTTGTGCCAGGAGTGGCATAAATTCAACCAACAGTAATGTGACAGACTGCTGGAGAATATGCCAAGACGCATAAAAGCTGTGATTGAAAAACAGGGTTATTCCACCACATATTGATTTCTGAACTGTTCCAAAGTTAAAACAGTAGTATTGTTGTTTAAAAAGGAATATTAACTTGCTTTCGTTGCTTTTTTACGTGTGAAAACAGTGCGTCTTTGATATTTTGACCAGTTGTCATTTTCTGCAAATAATAAAGTCTGGGAGAAATGTTGCCAGTACTAAATAGAATAAAACAAAAGTGTATTTTACTCAAACGCATACCTATAAATAGTACAACCAGAGAAACGGATCATTTTGCAGTGGTCTCTTAACAGTCCCGAGCTGTATTGATAGATAGGGAGCATGTCAGCACTCTGTTGTGAAGACAGAAGAGCAGCACTGTTATTCACTATATGACGGGTCTACATGACATCCGGCTATGACTCGGTGTAAATGACTCTGTGCCAGAAAGTTACCTGCATAAATCCTTAGTTTAAACCCGTTACCTTCTTCATTTTCATGGGCTATGCGTCAGCAAATGCTGTTTTTAAAATACAGCTAACGTTAGGTGAGCCCACATTGTAGTATGTTCATTAATTCAGCGCACACACGTAAATTAAATAAACTTAAATTACACCTTACATTGTGATACAGTGTTAATCAAGTTCAATGAAATCCAAATGTCCATATTCATCTCCTGAAAGTAACATTAAAGCAGTTGTAGAGCTAGCGCTGGCATTAGCCTGGCTACATCAGCTGGCAATATTTATTTGATAATATGTTGAAATGTGGTCCCTTTAAAGTTTATGTTCATATATACAGTTGTCGGTCAATTAAAATACTAATAATAAATGACAAAAACCGCTGACAGCAGCCCTAAAAGGAAGACACTCGTGTGACTTCATCTTTATGGCTAACCAGCTGTTCAAGTTCGTTAGCTTGCTAAGCAAAACAGTAATCTTGTTTAAGTGTGACATATCTTTCAACTAACGTTAGACGTTTGGACTTGCAACATCTAACGTTACATAAAAAAACTTATGTGATTTTGATGTCTAACATAAATAACAGTTCACTGGCTTTTGTGATTCTTAAAGGTAACGGTTAAGGTGATGTTAGCTTGCTGTAGCTAATAGTCAATATCTTACCGTGATCCTGGTTAAATCCAGCATAAAGTAATCCATTACCGTGGGGGTTTGATGGTAATACATCCATAGTGCTTGGCGTTATTTGGCTAATCTAAATAAAAGACGGTAAACCTAATTTAAGGACGGTATTCCTCTGAGAAGGCTAGAGCTGGCAGGCTAATGCTAGGTACACGGGGTTTAACATCATGACTGTCTCTCCAACCAGGAAATAAAGTTGGCAGAGCGCCTGTTGTTCCTCCTTTCTCCAGTTTAAGCGCAGGCTAACGGATCGTACTTCATCTCAATGCAGTAATCCCATTGTTCACGCTTTATGTGGTCTGTTTACTGTCAATAAATCATATACTACAGAAACTGTATGCCTTTCTCCAGTTTAAGCGCAGGCTGCGACCACGGATCGTACTTCATCTCAATGCAGTAATCCCATTGTTCACGCTTTATGTGGTCTGTTTACTGTCAATAAATCATATACTACAGAAACATAACTTAGGTAATGTATAACGTTACATAACTTACACGGACTTTTGTTGCTATTGTGTTTTTAGTAATGTTAAATAAGTGGCTTAACGTGGTTTTGCTCAAAAGGGACGTCAAAAGACGACTCACAATGATTTTGCGACTTAAGAATACCGAAACTCTGTCCTGCTGTGTAGTCGCTGCCCCAGTGGCCTAATGGATAAGGCACTGGCCTCCTAAGCCAGGGATTGTGGGTTCGAGTCCCATCTGGGGTGACTACTCTTTTACTTTTTGGTTTTTAATGAGAGTATAATTCTGCGAAAGCGTCCAAGTTGCCGAAGTCATTCATTTTCAATGTGCAGCGAGCGTGGCGCGTTTTGGACGATGAGAGCTGAAATTAGGGATGGACGGATCGATCCTTTGATACTGATGTTGTATCGAAATGTTATGGTTAATGTTATGGCGGTAAATGTTATGGTTAATGGTTATGGGTTATGGTTAAATGTTATGGTTAATGTTAGTTTCAATACTTGCATCATCAGAACAGGGTGTTCAACGCACCACCGTTTCCGTTTAATAAACGTTTAGCACCGTTTTTTCGGGGCTGAACGCAGCCCAGGTCATCTTTATGGTAATGAGCTATGACGAGGTTCGGCGACAACCAATCGGATGTAGAAGTCCTCCGCTTGAGAGGATTCCAGAGAACGCAGTCCTGACAACTTTTGTTCCGACCACATTAGTTCCCAAGCATTTTAGCACTAGAACGCTTTGCTTTTCAGCGGGAATGCTATTAATTTCCGCCAAACAACATCGATTTGACCAATTACATTAAGGCAACACTTCAACCAGGACAGTTTGTAATGTAGGCTGCGCACAATTTGACGTTAATGTTAATTAAAGACCAAGGCTAGTAAACTATTATATAGTTTACAGTCTCCTATAAACTGCATGTTGAAATCAACCATGTACACAAATGGCTTTTAATTTGTTTATTTTGTTAGCAAACATGTAACTATAATTGTTAAGTTCTTTCACTCGATCAATTTCTTACTTTTACATTTAAAATATTTCACGAGGTTAATATACCCTACTTGTGGTCAGTCTGCAAAAGATCAAAAAGTGTTCGCTTTGCGGCTCATTTAACGTTAAATACAAGACACGTGTTTTATCTACGTCAGAGCGTCCACGATTTCCTACAGCGTTGCTGGCAAGGCGGCCAGGGCGTGAATTTGGACGCTCTCGCCGGCGGCGGTGTGAACGGACAGTATGAGAAGGAGCAGAGAACTGGTGTTATATATCCGATATTTTTAGTATGTTTAACAGGTGGTTCCATGGTGTAATGGTTAGCACTCTGGACTCTGAATCCAGCGATCCGAGTTCAAATCTCGGTGGAACCTACCTTTATTGTTCACTCGTGTTGTCTGAAGAAAATAATTTAAATTGCACATAACTCATTGTGTCTTCATAAGTATTCTACACCACCTTTAAGGACCAGTAAGCACGCATCTGAAACTAAAGCGGATCTCACCCGGATGTTTTCGTTACACGTGCCTGGTCTACATTTTCAACATGGCGGCGACCGCGGTTACCAGGTTATGTTTCTTAAAGCTGCATAAACTGTCATGCTCGAGGAATATATGCCGTAATTTAGTAACTGTAGGCCTATTCAGTAGTGATAAAACACGACCGAGACGCTTAACAGACAATAGTTATTCCCACATAATACAAGCGTCGCATTTTACACAGGTGATATCATAATGCAAACACATAATTTATGTAACGTTATTTTTGCTATACCGCTTAAACACATTGTCATGTTTTATCTCAGGACGATAGGCTCTCGCGCGTCCCGGTCGGTAAGAAGTTCAGGATTCAGATACAGCATATCTGACTGTAATAAACCGACTCAAATCAGCTCATGAAACTCTCGTCTCTTCTAGATAAACTGAAGATAACATACAGTCGGAGCAGCGGACCCGGCGGTCAACATGTCAATAAGGGCAAACTGCGTTATAGTCCGATTGTAACAATCTCGTCTTCCTTGGAGGTTTTCTGCAGCAGTTGCTAGATGGCAAGCCGTTTGAACATTATTAACAACTTATTATTTTTAGATATCTGAAGAACTAATACTTAATACTTATTCATTAACTAGTGCTTATTCATTAGATACTAGTGTCTTTTGTACAGTTAGTAGTTCTTATTCATTAGATACTAGTGTCTTTTGTAAAGTTAGTAGTTCTTATTCTTAGTGTCTTTTGTACAGTTAGTAGTTTCTTAGTGTCTTTTGTAAAGTTAGTGTCTTTTGTAGTTCTTATTCATTAGATACATTAGATACTTTTGTACAGTTAGTAGTTCTTATTCATTAGCTTTTGTAAAGTTAGTAGTCTTTGTAAAGTTAGTAGCTTAGTGTCTTTTGTTTAGATACTTATAATTAGATACTTTTGTAAAGTTAGTACAGTTCTTATTCATTAGATAGTTCTTAGTGTCTTTTGTAAAGTTATAGTTCTTATTCATTTTAGTGTCTTTTAGTACAGTTAGTAGTTCATTAGATAGTGTCATTAGATACAGTTAGTAGTGTCTTTTGTAATAGTTCTTATTCATTAGTGTATTTGTACAGTTAGTACTTATTTATTAGATAAGTGTCTTTTTAGTTGTAGTTCTTACAGTTAGTAGTTCTTATTTATTAGATTTGTACTTTTGTAAAGTTAGTAGTTCTTACTTAGATACTAGTGTATTTGATACTAGTGTATTTTAGTTAGTTCTTAGTTCATTAGATACATTAGATATTGTCTTTTGTAAAGTTAGTAGTTCATTATCATTATATCTAGTGTATTTGTAGTTAGTAGTTCTTATTCATTAGTTCTTATTCATTATATACTAGTGTATT
This sequence comes from Ptychobarbus kaznakovi, assembly GCA_027422405.1. Classification (NCBI taxonomy): domain Eukaryota; kingdom Metazoa; phylum Chordata; class Actinopteri; order Cypriniformes; family Cyprinidae; genus Ptychobarbus; species Ptychobarbus kaznakovi. The sequence goes on from CM049808.1 coordinate 2,365,507, forward strand.
TGTACACGTTAGTAGTTCTTATTCATTAGATACTAGTGTCTTTTGTAACGTTAGTAGTTCTTATTCATTAGATACTAGTGTCTTTTGTAACGTTAGTAGTTCTTATTCCTTAGATAGTGTCTTTTGTACAGTTAGTAGTTCTTATTCATTAGATACTAGTGTCTTTTGTACAGTTAGTAGTTCTTATTAATTAGATACTAGTGTCTTTTGTACAGTTAGTAGTTCTTATTCATTAGATACTAGTGTCTTTTGTAAAGTTAGTAGTTCTTATTCATTAGATACTAGTGTCTTTTGTAACGTTAGTAGTTCTTATTCATTAGATACTAGTGTCTTTTGTACAGTTAGTAGTTCTTATTCATTAGATACTAGTGTCTTTTGTAAAGTTAGTAGTTCTTATCCATTAGATACTAGTGTCTTTTGTAAAGTTAGTAGTTCTTATTCATTAGATACTAGTGTCTTTTGTAAAGTTAGTAGTTCTTATTCATTAGATACTAGTGTCTTTTGTAACGTTAGTAGTTCTTATTCATTAGATACTAGTGTATTTTGCAACGTTAGTAGTTCTTATTCATTAGATACTAGTTTTCTGTCTTTTGTAAAGTTAGTAGTTCTTATTCATTAGATACTAGTGTCTTTTGTAAAGTTAGTAGTTCTTATTCATTAGATACTAGTGTCTTTTGTAAAGAACTAATACTTAATACTTATTCATTAACTAGTAGTTCTTATTCATTAGATACTAGTGTCTTTTGTACAGTTAGTAGTTCTTATTAATTAGATACTAGTGTCTTTTGTACAGTTAGTAGTTCTTATTCATTAGATACTAGTGTCTTTTGTACAGTTAGTAGTACTTATTCATTAGATAGTGTCTTTTGTACAGTTAGTAGTTCTTATTCATTAGATACTAGTGTATTTGTACAGTTAGTAGTTCTTATTCATTAGATACTAGTGTCTTTTGTAAAGTTAGTAGTTCTTATTCCTTAGATACTAGTGTATTTGTACAGTTAGTAGTTCTTATTCATTAGATACTAGTGTCTTTTGTAAAGTTAGTAGTTCTTATTCATTATATACTAGTGTATTTGTACAGTTAGTAGTTCTTATTCATTAGATACTAGTGTCTTTTGTCTTTTGTAACGTTAGTAGTTCTTATTCCTTAGATAGTGTCTTTTGTACAGTTAGTAGTTCTTTTGTAAAGTTTATTCATTAGATACTAGTGTCTTTTGTACAGTTAGTAGTTCTTATTAATTAGATACTAGTGTCTTTTGTACTTTTGTAAAGTTAGTAGTTCTTATTCATTAGATACTAGTGTCTTTTGTAAAGTTAGTAGTTCTTATTCATTAGATACTAGTGTCTTTTGTAACGTTAGTAGTTCTTATTCATTAGATACTAGTGTCTTTTGTACAGTTAGTAGTTCTTATTCATTAGATACTAGTGTCTTTTGTCTTTTGTAAAGTTAGTAGTTCTTATCCATTAGATACTAGTGTCTTTTGTAAAGTTAGTGTTCTTATTCATTAGATACTAGTGTCTTTTGTTCTTATTCATTAAAGTTACTAGTTCTTATTCATTAGTAGTTCGTTAGTAGTTATTATTCATTAGATACTAGTGTCTTTTGTAACGTTAGTAGTTCTTATTCATTAGATACTAGTGTCTTTTGTAATGTTAGTAGTTCTTATTCATTAGATACTAGTGTCTTTTGTAAAGTTCTTATTCATTAGTAGTTCTTTTGTAATGTTAGTAGTTCTTTCATTAGATACTAGTGTCTTTTGTAAAGTGTCTTTTGTAATATTAGTAGTTCTTATTCATTAGATACTAGTGTCTTTTGTAAAGTTAGTAGTTCTTATTCATTAGATACTAGTGTATTTGTACAGTTAGTAGTTCTTATTCATTAGATACTAGCAGGGGCACGCTATGGTGTGGGCCCACTGAATAGCATATTTAGCCAGCCCCCCTCGTTCTGTTGTACATGCTAAACTGATTGTGTGTAAGTTTAGGGCGTGTAATGTAATGAAAAAGTGGTTCAGGATATTATGGGAATGGGTTTGTCAAATAACAATGTACGTAACGTCAATGCAATGTAACGTTCAGGTCAAACGTTTAACAGTTTTACATTTTATTGAACACATCCATTATTTCTATATAATGCAAGCATTAAGCATCAAAAGAAGGTATTTGAAATAAAGTCAGTATTTAATTTTGTCACTTTATATTTTGTAATATTCATTTGTAGTCAATACGAAAGCAGACATCCGTTTCCATGTGCAAACAGCAGATTGGATTCCAGAAGAAGTTAGGCGAGAGATTCTCTTAAAAGTAAGCGTAACCTCTTCAGTAAGTCCTATAATAACAAACACGTGTGTATCATGCACTGTTCAAGGCATGCATTCTTGTGACAACAGAATAAAACACGCGTCAACAAAGCTGGAGAGTTAATTGTGACCTCGGAGATTAGCAGAAGCCAACAGAGAAATCTAGAAGACTGTCTTCAGAAGATCTCAGAAATGATTACTGAAGCCAGTCAGCAGAAACCAGAGCCTTCTGAGGAGGATATCGCCCTGAGAACTCATAGGTTAGAATTCATGAAGCAAAACTGTGTCATTAAAAAGCATTACAAATGCAACATGATTTTAACAAAAATCTGTTTTGTGTGTGTGCAGATTAGAGAAAAGAAATTTGGAAAGACTTAAACAGAAGAAATTACATGCGGCAACAAAGCAAACAAGACGAGTTGACTTTGACTGAACCCAAAACATGAGTGTTTGTTCTCTATTAAAATTTGATATAAACATTGCAAAATGACACTGTGAATGTGGTGTGTTCTTTTGCTGAATGTAGTGTATAGCATATACTGAAGTACGGTCCAGATTGCTTTAATCGACATAGGAATTAAATCATTAATTAAATAAATACTATTGTAGTGCATTTAATTAGAATTAAGCTATTTGTGACACTGGAATTTGCTCATCCAGTTCACTTGCCATTCATAAATGTGACAAACTTATTAGGGATTAAAATATGTCAAACTATTATTTGTCACTTAATAAATGAACATTGTTAGAAAAGATTAGCAGTTTTGGAGTGGGGATAGTAAAAAAAAAAAAAAAAGTCTAGCAGAGGATGGTTTCGATCCATCGACCTCTGGGTTATGGGCCCAGCACGCTTCCGCTGCGCCACTCTGCTACAGTTAAACTGCAGACAGCCAGATCTGCTAATAGCAATGCTACTAAGCGATAAATGGACATTCATGGGTTACTGCATTCCTGAATTTATATGACATTCTAAAATAGAAATTAGCTGTTTTCAAATTTAATTATTGTTGGTGTATTTTTGTGTAAAAGGAAGAATTAAGAAATGCGACCACGAAGGGACTCGAACCCTCAATCTTCTGATCCGAAGTCAGACGCCTTATCCATTAGGCCACGCGGTCGACACAAACGTATGGTGACCACTACCTCCTTTTACTTTACTATCTACATTATTATCTAACATTAGTCAGTTTTCACGTAACGTCAAACGTTACCATTGGATGCCATTTAATTAGGCATCTAACAATTAAACTTACATTTATCAGTGATCACCGGTGATCGATTCAACATGCAGAAATTCTGCTCTGCAAAGTAACACGTCCACTCGTCACAACCAGATTGACCAGTTAGTTTCTGTTAGTAAATATAGTGACTTTTTTATGTGGGCGGAGCTTAGGTGGAGGCAGAAAGATTCCTCTGACCGCTTCACTAACACTAGCTATGAAGTCTGTTAGCTTGTTTTTTTTAACAATAACTGGTTAAATTCCGATTTAACCTGCACATATAAGGTCACTCACTGTCCGAGACCGCGACTGTTATTTGAAAAGGTTAACTTTAACGGACGAAACCAGATTGGCCGGCCCGCACACACTTTTACTCAAAGAATAGACGATCTGAGGATTCCCTTCTGTTGAGTGACTCACATCTAACGTGTATAAATGTAACGGATGTATGCCAGTAAGGGCTGTGTGTAAACCTCACTCCCCTGACCTCAAAAAGAGGTGCTCTAGCGAATGACGCTGTAGCTTTTAGCCTCCTTGGTAGAGCGCCCGCCTCCCGCGCGCCGGCATCCCGGGTTCGAGACCCGCTCGGTGTGATTTTGTGGACCCGGGAGGGTTACGTAAAGACAAACTCACTGTGTCAATATCTAGTCATGAAGATGTAAATATATTTCGATTTCAGCAGGCAACTATTTGTACAGCTACATTATTATTCCAGCCACAATTAATCACAACAATGTATATACAATTACACATGATTTTCGGATTTTCCGTCTTTCGGATGAGACGTTAAACCGAGGTCCTGACTCTCTGTGGTAATTAAAAATCCCATGGCACTTCTCGTAAAAGAGTAGGGGTGTAACCCCGGTGTCCTGGCCAAATTTCCTCCACTGGCTCTTGTCATTCATGGCCTCCTAATAATCTCCATCCACTTGATTGGCTCAATGACTCTCTCTGCTCTCCACCTGTAGCTGGTGTGTGGTGAGCGCATACACCTGATTGGCTCTATGACTCTCTCTCCTCTCCACCTGTAGCTGGTGTGTGGTGAGCGCATACACTTGGTTGGCTCTATGACTCTCTCTCCTCTCCACCTGTAGCTGGTGTGTGGTGAGCACATACACTTGATTGTCTCTATGACTCTCTCTCCTCTCCACCTGTATCTGGTGTGTGGTGAGCGCATACACCTTGATTGGCTCTATGACTCTCTCTCCTCTCCACCTGTAGCTGGTGTGTGGTGACGCATACACTTGATTGGCTCTATGACTCTCTCTCCTCTCCACCTGTAGCTGGTGTGTTGCATACATGATTGCTCTATGACTCTCTCTCCTCTCCACCTGTAGCTGGTGTGTGGTGAGCACATACACTTGATTGGCACTCTCCTCCTCTCCACCTGTAGCTGGTGTGTTGCATACATTGATTGGCTCTATGACTCTCTCTCTCTCCACCTGTAGCTGGTGTGTGGTGAGCACATACACTTGATTGGCTCTATGACTCTCTCTCCTCTCCACCTGTAGCTGGTGTGGTGAGCGCATACACTGATTGCTCTATCTCTCTCTCTCCTCTCCACCTGTAGCTGGTGTGGGTGAGCGCATACACTTGATTGGCTCTATGACTCTCTCTCCTCTCCACCTGTAGCTGGTGTGTGGTGAGTGCATACACTTGATTGCTCTATACTCTCTCTCCTCTCCACCTGTAGCTGGTGTGTGTGTGCATACAGATGGCTCTATGACTCTCTCTGCTCCACCTGTATCTGGTGTGTGGTGATGACTCTGACCTCTCCACCTGTACCCCCCCCCCCCGTATGATTGTAAAGTGCTTGTGGTGTACAACAATACACAATAAAGCGCTATATAAATGCATCATTCATTCATGATTAAGCAGCACTTGAGAGCATTTATGATTGTCTTATGTCTCTCACTCTGACCTGTATGTGTGTGGTGTGCCACTTGCAAGTCGCACTACTCTCTTCATCTCACCTGTCTAACTCACTAGCTCCACCTGTACTGATGTTGCGTTCTACACATTTACACATGATGAAGATGCAGACAAGACAATACTTGACAGATATAGTACCATCGATAAAAGCATTTCTAATTGGAGCCTACAGCATCGATTCGTGCAGCCAACATCACAACAAGATGTTGTTTCAAGCTCCGTATGTAGACGAATCTGTGTTGTGTTGAATGTGCCTCCAGTTTTCGCTTTGCTTTGCCTCCAGCTAGTGCTGTGACGTCGGCCCTAAAAGGGTCTATTAATCACTTTTTTGATCAAATCGGTCAAACAGATGAAAACTTTTCACGATTCGTTTGATTCATTCAGACAGTTGGTTCACGTTCACTCACATGGCAATAGTAAGGATTATATAAAACAAAAAGAGCGCTGCCTGAGGTGATATTACCAACAACCATAGTTGCTTTTGTGTAATGAAACGAAAAATATATATATAACATAGTAGCCTTGAACATAACTTGCGAGTGTCTTCTGTCAACAATGAAGCAACTCTTTATTACATGTGCAGCTTGTAAACGCCTCACTGCAGGTAAAGCTGATTTATATCCAAAAACAGTATCAAAAACTGAGGATCAGTTCTGGGGATATTGCTGAAAAAGAGCACTGTGTGGTCTGTGTTATAGTGTTCAGTTGAGGGAAACAATAATTAAAACAAATATATTCTTATTTTTACGTTTAAAACTGTACAACTTCAAAAAAGAAGAGTTTTTTTTATTATTCATAACTGCAAAAAGTTTTGTACAGACTGAACTTTTGACATAAAACAATACTGTTATTCGTTGTCAAAATAGCCACAAAAAACTTTGCGAAAAACAAAGAAACATTAAAAATTACAAGGAGGGAATAGTTTGTATAGACTCGGTGTATGTTGTTAATAAGTTAAAGAGTCAATGTGTTTTTTTTTTTGGGTTTTTGGTGTTTTATTTTATTTTTCAAGCTTTTTCTACTGGAAACAGGTTACCAAATCAATTACTTAAACCATGAACAACAGGCACACACTTTATATACTTCAAATTAAGTTCAATGTAATTTTGTTACAAAAGCAATATCAGTGCTTATCAGCCAGTCTCTGAAGTAGAGCGATAATGGTGTCCTGCTTGGATGAGATCAACTCCAGAGCCGTCGCCATCCTCCCCATCGCATCAGCCATGGCCCGTGCTGATTTTTCCTTGCGTCTCTCACGCGCATCTGCCTTGCGCTGGTGCTGCTCGTCCAAACGGATGCGCTCTTCTTGAGCGGTGAGGAAACTGCGAAGAAGTACGGTGCGTTCCTCAGCTTGCCCCTGCTGCTGAGCTACACGAGAGCCCATGGAGTTGAGCCGAAGATGGCGTAGCCTCCGCTTCAGCGGCTGATGGTTCACCAGCGACACCGGCTTTGGTGAAAGGGAGGGCAGAGGCATGCCTGTGCTACAAGAGGGGCTGGGGTTTAATTTTGGGGTAACTTTGCACAGCACTGGAGATGTCACCAGTGTAGGGATCTGGGGAGAGGTTGTGATGATTCCAGTGGGAAGGAGACACGAGGCGGCCATTGCAGCCACCGGCATGCTGTTAGACGCGTGATCCTCTGATCTTACACCTGCTTTGGCTGTGGTTGCAAATCCAACAAGAGTGGCTGAAGCAGGGCCTCTCTGAGCAAATTTAGTCTTTCCTAATATATTATCCATCATCTGTAATGAAAAAAAATATTATTTTTAATTATTTTATTCCACTGTAATTCCACCATCCTATGTCCATGATATTCCTCCTGATATCAGTATTTATATGCATTTAACTTTTTAATTTCAGTTTTCATGTATTTAAGATTATTCAGGTATTTAAGGTAGTACATTTCAGTATTTCTATAAGGGTGTACCCATGTGTTAAAGGGATAGATCACAATAAAATTGAAAACTACCCCATGATTTACTCACCCTCAAGCCATCATAGAATAATATCAGAGTTATATTACATAATGCCCTGGCTCTTCCAAGCTTTATAATGGCATTGAATGGGGTTTAAGATTTTGAAGTCCAATAAAACTGCATATATTCATCATAAAAGTGCTCCACATGGCTCCAGGGGGTTAATAAGAGTCAATGCGTTTGTGTAAGAAATTAAATATTATTCGAACTTAATAAATCGTAATCTCTAGATTCCGCTAACTGTTGTACGTACGTACACTACAAAGTTTGGGGTAAACATTTTTTTTGGTGAACTATCCCTTTAATTGTATGGCTTCTTCAAACTTTCTTGAAATGGAAATGCTTGGAGTAGCAAACAATATGATTATAACAGGCTGGAAGTTTAAGTAATGAATAGGCATATTTCATGTAAAAGAAATAAACATGCATCATTAACAACATGCCCACAAGCTCTTACTTCGAAGTACTCCCATGAGGTCTTTGTTTGGCCTCCACACAACGAGCTGCGATCTTTAACTCTCTTGTATGTAACAATGAGGTTATTCCACTTGCGGCGAATCTTCTCTACAGGTAAGGAGTGACCGTGGCTTTCCAGTTCTTTCTGAACGCTCTGGAAGAGAAGCGAGCGCTCGCGTGAGCTGTAAACATCCCAGCACCTCTGCATCGCTTCGATCAGGTGCACGATGGCACCATGGGTGAACTCAGAAGATGTGGAAACCGCTTCAATCCCTCGACCACCTGCCAATTGTGTGGACATTGTTTAGAGGCTACAACACATTATCAAATCAACTCAAAACATTTATTTTTTTACGTAAACTACAAACAATCAGCATGGTATTTTGAAAAACAGCCAGTGTTGGGAAGGTTACTTTGGAAATGTAATAGGTTACAGATTACAAGTTACAATATTTAAAATGTAATACGTAGTGTAACTATTTCAATTACTTCCTTAAAGTAGTGTAACTGATTACATTTCATTACCTTTCTAAATTTCTAACTAATGTTTTCAACTGTTAATCATTTTAAAGCGGGCAGATTTAATCTTTCAGTAGTACTTCATCATTTGAATTAAGATTATACAAAATATTTTAAAGCACAAACACCACAAAATTAGACTTTAGCACCTATTTTTACTTTGAGATCACTGAGGTTAAATACAGATTTAAAATCATAACAATAAATAGTTTAATATATACGGTACTGTTTTTGAAACCAGATGTTTGCATAGCTATGACAGGGAAACATGCTAACAATGCTTTGGAAAAAACAGGTTATCTTAAAAAAAAATTATGTACATACACCAAATAGGAAATAAAACAGTTATTGAATAAGCATGTGTCCTATTCTGTGTCCTAAACTCCTGAAACATTGGCATCTCATATTTTAGAGCAGTCAATGCAACTTGAGAAAGCATTCAAGCAAATCTGTAAGTGTGTGATAATATTCAGATGTAACCCCTTTTGTACTGTAACAAATTACAGTTACATTTATTTTGTAATTACCTTACATAATTCGGTTACATGTTACTAGTTACTCCCCAACACTGAAAACAGCTGATGTTACAGCTGGACAATACTTCATGGTTTAGTCTTTTACAAGTAAGGAAAAGGTTCCATAACTACTCACCATGTGGGACTTTGCTGTCTCTGTTGTTAAAAATAGGTGAAGATGATAACGCACTGTTAACACGGATGGGATCTGTGAGCACAAATATAACGCAGAACATTAAATATCTCTAGAAACATTGATGCTGCTGCAGCTGTAAAGGTTTTTGTTTAATTAGAAAATACTATCCATAGAGTCAGTAGATAACAATAGAACAGATAGATAGATAGATAGATAGAGTCATAGAGATAGATAGATAGATAGATAATAGATAGATAGATAGATAGATAGATAGATAGATAGATAGATAGATAGATAGATAGATAGATAGATAGATAAATAGAGTCAGTGGATATAGATAGATAGATAGATAGATAGATAGATAGATAGATAGATAGATAGATAGATAGATAGATAGATAGATAGATAGATAGATAGATAGATAGATACACAGACAGACAGATAGAGATGATAGATAGATAGATCTGTCTTGAAAGGTTTATTTTATTCTCAACAATTAATTTCTATGTGAAGAAATCAATTCGTTCTAGTCAGCACAGAGACTTAATAGTGACCAAACAGTAGCCAACTTTACTGAAAGAGGGGAAATGCAGTCAAATACTTGAACAGCTGAAAAACAGTCAACGTTTATTAAGACTCACTCGTGAAAGCAAGCGATAATAACACTCACAGAGTAAAACATGAGCCGGGGCCTCGATCCGCTCGCCCTGCTGTGATGATGCTCGCGCAGTCGAGTCGCCGGTAGACGTGAGGTCACCACATAACGGCATGCAAGCAGCTGCAGACGGCTCGTTTTTCAGAGGTGTGCCATCATTGCGCTGCATCAAAGCGCGCGTGAGAAACACTGACGATAGCAGACGCGCTAAACCCTGTGAAGTAACACGGTTTATAAAGTTTCACAACTTTCCTGAGCAGAGATCACTAAAATCCCGCTCGGATTTGCAGCTTATTTCAGAATACTATCACGGAATTTGTAGATAGAACTGAAAGGCCAGTGCAATCCGAACGACGATGTCTAAAGATTTAAGATCAAGTGTAATGGCTGCGCTCCTCACAGTGTAACTGCGCAACTCTGCTGCGTTTGCGTGTCACGCCATTGGCTGCTGGTCGCCTGCGTCATACGCAGATCTGCAGACGCACATCGCAGACGACGACACTCAACGCACCGTACGAGAAACGCAGCTGTTTGATTCTGTTATTCAGCCATACTGCCACATTTTAAATCGCTCCTGGTGAAGTCACATTAGTTTGCGGGGATCGCAGTGAGTTATGTCAGGTTGTTAATAATCATAATTTTAATATTGATCAGTTTAACCCAGATAGTCTCAATAGGGAATCACGCTTTTGAGCCCCACTACATATCTTCTATTCATTTTTTATAAATTAATAAAACATGATATTTTTTGTGGTTTATTTGACGTACTACAAGACCTAATGAGAACCAAATATCACCACCAGATGGTGCTGTGGACAAATTAACAAAAAAATTGTACTTGTGTTTTCTCTGATATCCATTAATTACACAGCGAAATGATAATTACCTACTGTAGGCTACTAAATAACTGCTTATGGTGTTTAATTTCATTATGCTCAACTAGCACAAAACATGTCATAAAATAAGTTTGTTTTGTTTTCATAAACCTATTTGTTTTCACTAATTATGGATGTACCTGGATTGGTAAATTTAGTTGCTGGAGTGATAGTAAGATTAGTTAGGTACGCAGGAGCTAAATCATTTAGGGCCTTATAGGCAAGTAATAATATTTTGTAACTAATACAGAACTTAATAGGTAGCCAGTGCAGAGACTGTAAAATTGGAGTAATATGATCATATTTTCTTGACCTGGTAAGGACTCTTAGCCGCAGCATTTTGTACTATCTGTAGCTTGTTTATTGAAGATGCAGGACAACCACCTAGCAGTGCATTACAATAGTCCAGTCTAGAAGTCATGAATGCATGAACTAGCTTTTCTGCATCAGAAACACTTAACATGTTCCGTACACTCTTAAAAGTAAAGGTGCTTCACGATGTCATAGAATAATATTTTTTTGTCTAAATGGTTCCATAAAGAAGCTTTAACATCTGAAGAACCTTTCTGTTTCACAAAAGGTTATTTTGAAGGTTTTCTTGTAACTTATTTAAAAAGTTAAGGAAGCAATGTTTCTTTAAAGAACCTTTGACTGAATGGTTCTTTGTGGAACCAAAAAATAGTTATTCTATGGCATCGCTTGAAGAACCCTTTGAAGCACCTTAATTTTTAAGAGTGTAGCTTGGCAATGTTTCTAATTGTATGAAGTAAAATTAATTGTTATCTATTGTAATGAATAAAAATATTTATTTAATTGTAATATATATATACATATATATATATATATATATATATATATATATATATATGTTAGCTTTACCACATTAATGGTCTTATACAGAAGTGCATCATTCAATAAATTTGAATGTCGTGGAAAAGTTCATTTGAAATTTCAGTAATGTCAACTCAATATTGTGCAAACTTGACTGTATTAAATAAATTCAATGTGCACACAGACTGAAGTAGTTTAAGTCTTTGGTTCTTTTAATTGTGATGATTTTAGCTCACATTTAACAAAAACCCACAAATTGGGTTGGGAATGGAATGGACTGAGGCTGGGGTCAAGGCATCAAGAGCACCACACACAGACGTGTCAGGAAAAGGGCTAAAGTCTACAGTCGTCAGAGGTATCTTACCTGGGCTAAGAAGAAGAAGAACTGGACCTGTTGCCCAGTGGTCCAAAGTCCTCTTTTCAGACGAGAGCAAGTTTTGTATTTCATTTGGAAACCAAGGTCTTAGAGTCTGGAGGAAGGTGGAGAAGCTCATAGCCCAAGTTGCTTGAAGTCCAGTGTTAAGTTTCCACAGTCTGTGATGATTTGGGGTGCCATGTCATCTGCTGGTGTTGGTCCATGTGTGTTTTTTGAAAACCACGTTACTGCACCCGTTTACCAAGAAATCTTGGAGCACTTCATGCTTCTTTCTGCTGACCAGCTTTTTAAAGATGCTGATTTCATTTTCCAGCAGGATTTGGCACCTGTCCACACTGCCAAAAGCACCAAAGTTGGTTAAATGACATGGTGTTGGTGGCAGCAAACTCACCAGACCTGAACAGAGAGAATCTATGGAGTATTGTCAAGAGGAAAATGAGAAACAAGAGACCAACAAAATGCAGATGAGCTGAAGGCCATTGTCAAAGAAACCTGGGCTTCCATACCACCTCAGCAGTGCCACAAACTGATCACCTCCATGCCACGCCGAATTGAGGCAGTAATTCAAGCAAAAGGAGCCCCTACCAAGTATTGAGTACATATACAGTAAATTAACATACTTTACAGAAGAACAACAATTCACTAAAAAAGTTTTTTATTGGTCTTATGAAGTATTCTAATTTGTTGAGATTTGTTGAATTGGTGGGTTTTTGTTAAATGTGATCCAAAATCATCACAATTAAAAGAACCAAAGACTTAAACTACTTCAGTCTGTGTGCATTGGATTTATTTAATACACGAGTTTCACAATTTGAGTTGAATTACTGAAATAAATGAACTTTTTCATGACAATCTAATTTATTGAGATGCACCTATATATATTTTAAAGGTGCCATAGAATGCATGATACAGTATTTTAAATTGATCTCTGATATCTACATAGAAGGTGTGTGGCTTAGGTAAGGGCAAAACATCTCCAGAAACGATTTTAGATGTCCAAATACAACCCTATGATTTCTCCCTAGAATAAACGGCCTGTTATTGGCTTTTTTGGCAGGGTCATGAATAATAATGAGCTCTGCTCTGATTGGCTGTTTCACAGTGCTGCTTAATGTTGAGCTCTGCTCTGATTGGCTGTTTCACAGCGCTCCTTAATGTTGATCTCTGCTCTGATTGGCTATTTCACAGCGCTCCTTAATGTGAGCTCTGCTCTGATTGGCTGTTTCACAGCGCTCCTTAATGTTAGCTCTGCTCTGATTGCTGTTTCACAGCGCTCCTTAATGTTGAGCTCTGCTCTGATTGGCTGTTCACAGTGCCGCTCATCAGCAAGAAGGAAACACAGGGAGGACAATAATATTTAAATACTTTCTCTCGGAGTTATATCGTCGGTAATTGTACTGTTTATAAAACGGGATTATCAGGGAGCCGTTATTAATACACAAGCATTGAAACTGCTTTTGAACGATCAGTCGATCGCGGAAGTTTCACTTTCTAACAGACTCTGTTTATATTATGGAGCAACAGTACTTACCACACATTTCATTACTCTTACCAACAGTACTTACCACACATTTCACAAGATCAGTCGCTTGTCAGTGGTGCTCAGGATCTGTAAATCATTCGCCATCATCCTCATCTCTCCTTACTCCGTTTATGTGCTAAGTTAAATCTTATGTACTGTAACAGGCTACAGCTAGCAGGAGCTAAGCATGTCCCTTTAGTGGCTCGCGTTATTTTATTAGAACGCGTTATTTTCTTTCCGTGCCTTTCTGAATAAAGACACCAACCCATCCCTGCACTTCACATCCCCTGCACAGTCTGGAACATTACATTTATTTCCATGATCTGCAATTTTCGCTGTTGTCCTCGCTTGTTTATTTACAACACCTGCAGAACTTCTGATGGTTCAGCTGGCGCTTGCTTAGAACAAGGCCGGGTTTATGGATTGATGGGGCGTAGTGATCCCGACTGTTGCGTCACAGTCGGTGTTATGTTCTGATTCGCCTGTTTTCCAGTGGTCTTTTTTAATTTTGAGATTTACATAAGAAGGAAACAATGGTGTCTGAGGCTCACTGTATGTCATTTCCATGTACAGAACTGTTATTATTTAACTATGCCAAGGTAAAGACAGTTTTTCTTTCTATGGCACCTTTAAACCAAGCATTTTGTCATGTCCCTGAGACACTTCACTGAGTTTGTTCTTAGAAAATTTGTAACAAAATGAGAATAGTGTCTGTGATTTTTGGCATTAATGTAAGCATTTATTTGTGCTTCTTTCTTGTAAATTTTTTTATAAAAATAGCTAGATATTTTATTAAAACAGACTTTAAAGTGATGTTCCTAAGTCTGTGCTCAACCCAGTGACACTAACTGTACACCCATAATAATTTAGACTTCACTCATATGTCACCAGAAATGATATCATTCAGGTCTCTTTAATGGTGGTGCAGAAAATGGTTAATAGTATCATGATTTTAGTCATGGAGGGTACTTTCAAGCTTAACAACTCAATCCCGTCACATAAAAGTAAGATGGAAAATTATTATTTTTCAACATTTTAATTTAATGCTATATATGGTCCACTCTCTCTACATGAGGAGCAGTGGCCATTTTGAGAGAAAAACCACAACCTGTCGCATATATATGTATTTCTCATTGAGTTGTAAACTTGTGACAGCGTTGAGTTATTTACTTCATTTATTAATAATTTAAATAAAAAAATAAGTCTTGGTTTCAGTAAATACGGGCTATAGCTATATTTACCAAAATCATGAAAACTTATATTTTTGTTATAAATAGAATATAAATAGATAAATAGAATATAGAATAGGTATTAATATACTTTTTTATGTAATATGCCAACTTAAACTTTGACGAGCATCATGCATCAGAAATTTGCACCCACATTTGCAGCAGAAAGACTGTTGGCCCAGAAAGAAGGGGACAATATGAGAGAGAAACAAAACCAAAAATTAAAATTGAAGGCAATGTATCAAAATGAGTTACAGACTAATTTATAAAAACTAAATAATAATAATAATTATTATTGTTGTTAGTATTATTGTTGTTATTATTATTATGCTCAGTATTGGTCAATTAGACTATGATAATGACTACAGCAGACAAGGCAGAGATTAAGACAGTAGTAAATGGAGAGAAGATAGAGGTAGTAGACAGCTTCACCTTCCTGGGCTCCACAATGGATAGAGATGGTGAATGCACCCCTGAAATCAAATGGATAATGGCAATGGGACGTGGTGCAATGGTGGGCATGGCCCGAATATGGAAAAACAAGGACATCAGCCTCGCCACCAAATGCAGATTAGTAAATGCAATTTTCTTTGCATTAGCTATGTACGGATGCGAGACCTGGATGCTCAAGAAGGTTGACAGGTGGAGAATAGATGCACTTGAGCTTTGGTGCTGGAGATGACTGATAAGGATTCCATGGTCAGCAAGGATCACCAACCAAGAGATATTAGACCATGGACGTCACTGGAAGCAAGAGTCACTGAGCAGAAGTCATTGTATTTCGGGCACATCATGCGGAGCCAGTCCCCGGAGAAGGACATCATGCTAGGGCTGGTAAGTGGAAAGAGGGGGAGAGGTCGCCCAAGAACCCGTTGGCTAGATACCATCAGAAATTACACCGGAATGACTGTAAGGCAATTAAAGGAAATCACCTGGGATCGTACCACCTGGAGAGCCATGATTCATCGAGTGACCGAGAGTCGGTGTAGACTGAACGGATAGAGAGAGAGCTCAGCATCGTTTGGCAAAAAAAGTTTAGGCATATTATAGTGTTGTGTACAATATACAATACTGATATAAATTATTCAAGTCCGAAGTGGATTGTTCTGTAAGACACAAACACTCTTCTAAATACAGAAACATGTTACTGTCATATTGTTTCTTCTTGTTCTCCATCGGTCAGTTGACAGAAATGTGATTGGTGCAGAATCTTACCTGTTTAGACCAGTCCTGGTTATTCCTATAACTGGGCTCATGTATAGATTATGGGCATGATAGCATATTAGCGACAAGTTTATCCAGTCATGTCATTCAGTGCTGGATAATCTGGCCTCCCTTTTCCCAAGAGCCAACGAGTAGCCCGGATACAGAGGACAGGTTCCCATGGCATTATCTCTCCTCTCCTCTCAATATTCTGTCTGCAGTATAAAGCAGTGAAGTTGTGTACATTCACATTGATAGCCTGTGCAATGAAACATACATGGTTATTTCATGGTTCTTTACCCAGAGGGTACAACAATTCCTAACATATCACAATTCCACGGATCAGATGACCTGCAAACTTGCATTATGTTGTGTAAATTAAAGTTTCTGCTGCCCCAAGAAAAGTTTCATATTATAGATATTAGATATTATCAGATATTATTTTGTCGGTCACAATGTGCTTATACGGCAGTTAAACTCATTTTGCATCCCTTAAAAAAATTAACCATGATTTTATTGTAGTAAAAGTGTAACCATGTTTCCAGTAACCACCCAGTTTTACAAATACCATTGTATTTATAACAATAAACTATTGTTAGTGTAGCACAACCATGGTTCATTTGTGGTCACCATTGTTTAATATAGTAACCATGGTATTTGTAATTTAATTTTTTGCCTTTTTTTTGTAACCGTGGATTATTTTTGTAAGAGATGTTTTTGGTTTCTCCTGTAGATGCTCTTGGCTGTGTCACTGGCCAAACGAATTACACTGAACTAAATGTGTAATTTGAAATGAACCATTGATGTTTTTTATGTTATGTGAGTGGGCACGTTGTGACTCACTTTGATGACTTTTGTTATACATAGTATGGCTCAGTTACCACACAGACGTCTATATGTTGCTAATAATATATTGACATCAGCAAACTTGCATTGAATCTCTGAAGCTGAACTGCAATTGGAAAAAATGTGAGATGATATTGCTTGTTGAAGTTGTGATTAACAGATAATTAAGCAATTTGCCATCCAGCACAGAAGTGCGGGTAGAATAATCACAATCATATCACTAACAAATAGGCTTTGTGAGGCATTTATGAAAGTCTAAGCCCAGAAAAGATCAAACGTGGCATTTGTTAACTGCTCTGAGTAAGTCATCTTCTATAATCTTCTGAGGATTTAACATTGCTTGTCAGGAACGTTGAACATAGAGTGGCATTTTGTTCTCACTATTATAGAACTATATGATGAGCTAATACACGTGGTAATTTGCTCGTTTATTATGCCGTCTTTCTTTCTTTTTCTCTCGCTTCTTGCTCTCCTTTCTGCTGTTTGCATGTTCGGTATGAGTTATTCTCAGTACTTACAAGGAAACTAAATTAAAACTATCACTCAAGGCTTCAGAGTATGTTGTTGTATTCTTATTTGTAAGTTACTTTGGATAAAAGCATCTACTAAATGAAAATGTGCAGTGATACTATATCTGATATACTGAAAATATTGTCAGAATTGTCATGAAAATATTAAAAGAAAATTCAGTAACACTACAGTAAGGTTAAATTAATTAACATTCATCAACTACTTATGAGCAACACTGTACAGTATGTATTTATTTAATCCAGGGTATAGTTTCATAAATATGTTACTTATATTGTTTTATTGTATGTTCATTGGTATTTACTTTACTTTACTTTTAGTCATTTAGCAGACGCTTTTATCCAAAGCGACTTACAAATAAGAAAAAGTAACCAAAATTAAAAGTTAAAACTATAAATATTATATACACACATAAAATAAGATAATTTTTTTTAATAAAAATGACAAATGCATACAACAACATTTCAAAACGAATCATTTAAATGAAAGCAAACAATAAAGCTAAAAATAAGTCAAAATATTAAATCAAGAAAAGGTATGAGTATAAAAATTGTTCTAACATAACACTAAAGGCCTCAGTATACTTATTTTTTACATAGTAAGAATTGGTTATAAAAACTAAAACAGAAGTGAAACAAGTAGTAGGAAAGAGGAGAAATAAAAAGCGATACTTATTATATTTATATATTATATTATATTTATTTTATATATTATATTATATTTCTATTTAGTTATTATACTTATCTCATGTCAGTTATTACATTTAAGGGTTAGTGCACCCAAACATGTCACTTCTGTTATTAAATGTCATTCCAAATTCTGTATGACTGACTTTCATCTGTGGAACACACAAAATATATTATTTTTTAAATATTCTATATAAAGAAATGTCTATACATCTAAAAGGACATAAAATATTATTTATAGTTACAGGCATGCACGATGCTGCCATTTTTCTTAAGCAATTTCTCCCTTGTGTAATTTGGCTCCATTTCTAAGGTAAGTGTTTTTAGTGGATTACTAAGTTCATTTTCATTTGTGATCTTTTCACCACTATTTGGTGTTTGTCTTTCTTAAGGGAAAAAAATCTAACATTTTAGCTGTGGAAATTTCTGAAATTCGGTTTATTTCACACTATATCACTCGGGTGTATTCCTCTAACAATCCCTTAACGGCCCTTTTATTGAAATCTCAAGATTTAGACAGTTTCTCGGACTGTGGCAGTGTGAAAGCTCCAGTATTTCCTCAGATTTATCCTTTATTGTGTTATATATCTTTCTGAAAGCTTGCCTCCTTCAACCCCATTTCAGTTCATACAATATGTATTAGATGCAACAAAGGAGATGATCCTTGCTCTTTTCTTTTACTTCAAATCAACCCATCAGCAATCCTCATGCCATGGACACCCACGAGCTCCTACAGAACGGGGCTAGTTACCCATCAGCAGCATCCAAGCCTCGTTAGTGTTAATCTAAGACTCACACAATCCCCAGCCCGCTGACCCTGGTATATACTGGTGGTAAAGGTGTCTTAAATGGACTGGCACGTAAGCAGATGAAAAGTACATTTCTCCGTATAGTGCATCTATTGCTGTAGGCTTGTTCATTGGCAGAGATGCAATGGTAAGTTGGCACAAATGACACCAGACCGGGTGACAGGTGGAGCCGTAGGCAGAGATCAGTTGTACCTCCCTGAGCACCAGTGAGTCACACAGAAAGGTCAGGTGACCAGACATATGGCATCTTCTCACTGCTGTAACGCTCCTCAGGTCCGTCTGATATTCAGCATTTATTTCCTACATGCTCTTTCACACAATTTATCACTTAAATGAGTTTCGATAAATCCAAGTTTCAATTTACTCCTCCTCTTCCTTTTTCTTTTTCTCCTTCTCTCACTCTTCCCGGGATCCCTTCTCCCCGTTCATTCTGTGTCGAGTCACCTACAACATCCATTAGAGGGGATTTTTTATGTTATTAGATGAGACCCTGCAGGCTACATTGCTTCCCACAACAGACTTGAAGCCCATATTGGAAGGAGAAAATACATAGCTGAAAGTGCAAGCAATGCATGAGCTCCACAGACAGCTGCACACTAAACTAAATCATGCAGAGCTCACACCGAAATACACTATGGTTGCTTCTTCAAGATATTCTCCATTGACCAAATGTTCTTGATACTCAGTGTAATTTCTCTATTTGTGCAGAATGTGATCCAGCAAATCAGATCACTTTGTTCTTACTCTGTGCTCACGACATTGAATCCCCCGGTTTGGTACTCATGACTGTATAAATAGAAACAAGCATGCAATTATCCACATGGACGGCAGATGTTGAACATCTTCATCAAAAAGCTTCTTGCAGATAAATAGCACTCCTTTTTTGCATCATGTTCCATTTGGTAATGTGTTTTATGTTGCTTTGTGCCCAGTTTTTCTTTGAGTGTTGATGTGGAGAGTACATGCTATTATTAGTACACATTTCACTGACTGAATAGGTGTATTAAATCAGACGGTTTATAGAATAGAAACACATGCAAATCTTTTTATTTTTTTAAATAATGACACACTGGTATTCTTATCATTATTGGTTATTTTCATATATGTGATGGTTTATCTACTGTACAAATTTAATTTTCTGTTCCCTTACCCTAAACCTACCCCTAAAACACAACTTTTTTTGATTTTAGATGTAAAATAACTTAAATCTGCTTGATTTATAAGCTTGTTTCCTTATGGGGACCAAAGAAATATCCCAACAAGGTTAAAATATTCTGGTATTACTATCCTTGTGGGGACATTTGGTCCCTATAATGTAGGGAATACCAGGTACACACACACACACACACACACACACACACACACACACACACACACACACACACACACACACACACACACACACACACACACACACACACACACACGCACACACACACACACACGCACACACACGCACACACACACGCACACACGCACGCACGCACACACACACATGCATTCATTAATTTATGATTGTGTTGTTTCATCTTTTGAATTCAATACATGAAAATGTTGTATATGTATTTATGTAAAAACAGACGGAAAGTGTTAGATGTAGGAGATGAGCATGAATGTAGGTGGCATAAGCTGTGAATATATCAGCATCATCAATAACACTCGTGTTTGGAGCTCTCTCTACCATCTGTGATGTCGCAGGAGAACGGCAGCCAATCGGAGGCTCCGACTGGCCCCTTTACTCTCATCGGCTCCTCCCTGGTCCTCAGCTCTGTATACTCCAGTCAGCTTTGCTAGCAAAACAGACAATGTGCTGCACTTACAAGCAAGGCAGACGCACCAAATGCAGAGGAGCAAGGAACACATCGCAGCCTGAGAGAGGAAGTGAGTAAACCTGTCATCTGAGCCGATAATGATTGTATGACTCTTCCTGTTCTCATTGAGCTCTATATATAGATCACTCACCCAAAATATCCCTCCTTCCCAGGCAAATGCTCACTCCTGACAGAGCCAGCAGGAGAGGGAACAGCAACCAGAAAAAGCATCAGCGGCGACACTCAGAGGGTCAGTGAGATGGGCAGCTCATCTGGCCGCTTGCCCTGCCAGCCTCCAGCCTCCGCGCAGCTGGCCACGCTGTACCCTGAATGCAGCCTGGCCCACGACGGGATGCCCCCGATGGCTTTACCAAAAGCCCCGGAGGACCTGTCCACACTGGAGCGTCTGGCCCAGGCCACCGGCGGCACTGAGAAGTCCTGGCACCGCTGCGTGTTTCCCTTTGGGGTCATCTCACTGGTGATCGGCATGGCCGGAACCGGCGTGACGTTCACCTTCAACACGCTGCCCCAAACTAAAGTGGTTTCTCTGGTGCTGCTGGTAGCAGGGTTCATCATGCTGTTGATAGCAGTTGCGTGCTGGAAGGTGCATCAGTCTCGGAGGAGAGAAAAGAAGGAGGGAGGCTTCTTCAGCTCGGAGCAATGCACCCTATGAGACACGCGTAACAAAATCAGAAGTTTTTCTGTTGCTCTGGAAAGAAAAATGACCAGTTTGAGGGTAAGCTGTCGGTAACATCACTGTCGCTGATGGCCTGTGGAAACATTTAGCGATGGTACACAGACAAATGCATTTTATCAGTTGTGTTTCTATTAGGTAAAAGTCAGAAAGAAACAAGGACAACGGAGGAGCCCTGTGTGTGTGTGTCTGTGTGTGTGTGTGTGTGTGTGTGTGTGTGTGTGTGTGTGTGTGTGTGTGTGTGTGTGTGTGTGTGTGTGTGTGTGGGGGGGCATGTTTATGTGGTTTATGAGGACACAAATTTGTATAATGACATGGGTATGACATAGGTATTACAAGGAGAAGGTGATTTATGAGGACATTTTCAGTGTCCCCATAATTTAAAACGCTTATAAATCATACAGAGTGAGTTTTTTTGAGGGAAAATAGAAATGCACCGTCTCCTGTGAGGGCTAAGTTTAGGTGTAGGGTAGGTGTAGGGCAATAGCACATACGGTTTGTACAGTATAAAAACCATTACGCCTATGGAAAGTCCCCGTAAACCATAAAAACCAACATGTGTGTGTGTGTGTGTGTGTGTGTGTGTGTGTGTGTGTGTGTGTGTGTGTGTGTGTGTGTGTGTGTGTGTGTGTGTGTGTGTGTGTGTGTGTGTGTGTGTGTGTGTGTGTGTGTGTGTGTGTGTGTGTGTGTCTGTCTGTGTGTTTGTTTGTTCATGTGTCATGTTTAAAACTAGAGAATCTGTCTTTGGACAAACTGGAGACTTTAAACCTTAAATGCAGCAACTTTCCATGCTTTCTTCTTGAGAGATTTATGAAGGTAGGATGCAAACGAAAATCATGGAAGTCTCTGGACAGATGACTCCAGGTCAGTAAAGGAAGGCTTTGGGGAGAAATATGAACACTGTTTAAAGAATGACAGCTACTTATGTTAACAAGTACATGATTTTTTAGTAAGTAATATGCAGTGCCAGGATTGATTGATTGATTTATTTATTCATGCCAAGTCATTACAAAGCCTATTTTAAATGTATAAGGACAAGCTAATGTGAGCCCATGTTTTGCATGACAACTGAACTGTTTTTATTATTTGATATTTAAGTTAAATTTGTGTACTATTACATGTTTATGTTGCAACAAAGCAGTGTTTCTTTTGACGTTCCAGTTAATATGCTCTTACCTATCGTTTTGTCTGTTAAGTGGCTTCTACAAAGAGAAATCTGGGGTCAGTGTATGTACACATGAAAATGTTCCTACTTGCTTGCATGTATTTCTGTAAACCTGTGTTTGTGTGCGTGCGTCTGTGTGTGTGTGTGTGTGTGTGTGTGTGTGTGTGTGTGTGTGTGTGTGTGTGTGTGTGTGTGTGTGTGTGTGCGTGTGTGTGTGTTTGTGCGTGTGTGTGTGTGTGTGTGTGTGTGTGTGTGTTCGCGCGCGTGTGTGGGGTATGTATGTGTGAGCATTCAAGTAATAAATTATTTACCTGCACACTGTAGCTAACTCCAGCAGAGTAGATCAGTAGAGACACACGTCACTACACATCTACTGACATGTTAGCAGTAAACCAGTGTCTTTAAACCACTGTCAGTCAACTGAATGTGAAATTACTAACTACATTCTAATTACTGACATGTGAAAAGTGGTACATTTAGAATATGCTGCATATGTGAAAATGATCAGTATCTTAGTTCAGTACTTTGGATCTATTTGCACTGTTTATGTATTTGAGCTTTTGGTGTCCTTAAGGAATTTAAGGCTGTTTGTAAGGCTGTTGATTTTTTGCTATATATTGTATTACTGTTTTTGGTCATATATATGTTATATATTTTATTATAGATATACATTTTGTATATTTCTCTGTGAGAACAACTGACAGCTGTTTGTATGTGTTCTCTGAGTGCCTGTATTTTAACAGTCGATATTTTTGTATTACCCACCACTAGGTTTTGTGAAGAAGAAGAAAAATCTTTTAAAAAAGCCTTATTCATTTTCTGTCCAACAGACATTTTATGTAAATGCTGACCCCTGAAATCACTGAATATGACAGCTTTCTGAAACAGAAGGGGCTCGTGTTTCAACAAAGTCGTGAGGCTGATGTGACGATATCTGTGATTTTACCTTTACGGTCGAGAGAGATAATGAGAGAGAGAGAGAGAGAGAGAGAGAGAGAGAGAGAGAGAGAGAGAGAGAGAGAGAGAGAGAGAGAGAGAGAGAGAGAGAGAGAGAGAGAGAGAGAGAGAGAGAGAGAGAGAGAGAGAGAGAGAGAATGAGAGAGAGAGAGAGAGAGAGAGAGAGAGAGAGAGAATGAGAGAGAGAGAGAGAGAATGAGAGAGAGAGAGAGAGAGATGAGAGAGAGAGAGAGAGAGAGAGAGAGAGAGAGAGAGAGAGAGAGAGAGATAAAGCACGCAGGGCCTTCTACGCCATTAAACGGCAATGTCCTATAGAAATCCCTATTAGAATTTGGCTGAAAATAGTAGAATCAGTAATTGAGCCCATTGCACTCTATGGCAGTGAGGTGTGGGATCCACTGACAAACCCAAGTCAAGATCTCACCAAATGGGAAAAACACCCGATTGAGACCCTGCATGCAGAACTCTGTAAAACTATATTACACGTGCACCGGCACACAACAAATAACGCATGCAGGGCAGAATTAGGCAAATATCCTCTAATCACTAAGATACAAAAAAGGGCAATTAAATTCTGGAAACATCTGAAGCTCAGTGATCCCCAATCATACCATTATAAAGCCCTGCAATACCAAGAGATGAGCAAAGAAAGCAAGCCCTTCCTCCAGCTGATCCAGAGCTTCAGTCCTGATGCTTCACTAACATCTACTGATGCTCTGAATCACAACATCAGAACCAATCAGATCACTGCACAAATCAAACAGAGCTACATCACTCACTGGCAAACCCAAACTCAACAACAGAGTAAAATGCAATGCTATCTGTCCCTAAAGAGAGAGTACAGTATGGCAGAGTATCTGTTCACAGTGTCAGATAAGAAACTGAGAAGCACGTTGACCAGATACAGACTCAGTGGACACAAGCTGATGATAGAGACGGGCAGACACAGACAAACATGGCTACCCCCGGAGCAGAGATTGTGTTCACACTGTGACCTGAATCAGATGGAAACAGAACTGCACTTCCTAACAGAGTGCTCCAAATACACAGATATACGAACAGTGTTCTACGACAAAATACAGCAGATCCATCCCACATTTACAACTCTTCCAGACCAGGAGAAACTAGCGTATCTGCTCGGAGAACACAAGAGCTGCTGTGTGTTTGCTGCTCAATATGTGTCTCTCTGTCACCACAGAAGAGAAGACACTCCGTCTGCCCTGAGCTGATGTTTCCAGCACATGTAGAATATATTATGACATATTACCCCTTTATATTACTCAAATGTATATTTTGCCTGTATAAATCTTATACTGTACCTTATTTAATTTTATTTCTATCACATACTTACAATAGTCATTCATTTTGCACTACATATTTAATACGGTTTAAATATTTGTTTTATTACTATTATTATTTTTATTTCTGTTAATTCAAATGTGCACTACTTGTGAGCAGCCCAGCTGCAATTGCTTTGGCAATACAAATGTATAGTTTTTGTCATGCCAATAAAGCACACTTAAAATTGAAAATTGAAATTGAGAGAGAGAGAGAGAGAGAGAGAGAGAGAGAGAGAGAGAGAGAGAAAATGAGAGAAAATGAGAGAGAGAGATAAAGAATGAGAGAGAGAGAGAGAGAGAGAGAATGAGAGAGAGAGAGATAAAGAATGAGAGAGAGATAGATAAAGAATGAGAGAGAGAGAGAGAGAGAGAGAGAGAGAGAGAGAGAGAGAGAATGAGAGAGAGAGAGAGAGAGAGAAGAGAGAGAGAGAGAGAGAGAGAATGAGAGAGAGAGAGAGAGAGAGATAAAGAATGAGAGAGAGAGAGAGAGAGAGAGAGAGAGAGAGAGAGAGAGAGAGAGAGAGAGAGAGAATGAGAGAGAGAGAGATAAAGAATGAGAGAGAGAGAGAGAGAGAGAGAGAATGAGAGAGAGAGAGAGAGAGTGAGAGGTGAGAGGCAGGCAGAGCAGTGGTTGGGTGGTATTGAGAAAGGAGGAGGGAGGATTCATTAAGAAAAATGGCAGGAAGCAGCACAGAATACGTGCTCAGAATAAAGTAACCGGGAGAGCTGTGGCAGAGTACATCATATCAAACCAGCCTGAAAGGTGCTGTGTGCCGCATGCTGTAACTATGACTCATTTTACAAAAATGTATTCTCTGCATTTTTAAATATGTACGCATTTTAACCCTTGCATTTTGTGTAGCACAGGTGACTGTATCTGAAAACACTTTCGTAGTATGACTCATTATGAGACACGCTGTGATACAGAATATTAGACAAATCAAAGACATTTAGAGACAGATCTACCTCATTCATAATACATAATACACAATTTCTTCTTATCCAGTTAGAAGTATGAAAGGTGTTTTCCAAGACTGCACATTTGCGTAAACATATTTATCAAAGAAAGAACTAAATGGCCACCAAACATAGATTTGATTTTTGTAACAAAATTTCAGGTTTATCCTAAATTACACTTTTTTTATTTATTGTGAAAATATACACTAGAATTATGCATATTGTTTTTTGCATCTTATTGTCAATAGGTGTATTTATAATGTTCTGTTTTATCAAAATAATTGTATTAAATGGAGGAATGCAATGTGTAATCAAGCTTTGTCCATTTCATTCTTAACTGCAGCAAGCCAGGTGTTGGGGGTAACGCATTACAAGTAACGCGAGTTACGTAATAATATTACTTTTTTCAAGTAACTAGTAAAGTAACGCATTATTTTTTAATTTACTAGAAAATATCTGAGTTACTTTTTCAAAAAAGTAACGCCAGTTACTTTGTTTTTCCATTTATTGACTGACAGAGCGCCGTGTGAACATGATCTCACTGTAGATCTAATCTAGACTAAATATGAATGTGTATTAATTCATCCCACTCGCAAAAAACTGATTCAGTATTCATCAAAATGAATGCAAACTCAGAATATGACACAAGCCTGCAATAATTAAATATGTTAAACAACAAAAATGTATCTAATCTCATTTTATTAACAATGTGTTTGCTGCTGACCTTTGATGATCAGTTCAAACATACTAATAAGCAAAAATGAATTTAGATAAACTAACAATTGTGCTTCGTTGTTTTGTTTTTTATTGCTGAAGAGTGTTGAACTTCTTCTTCTGTGTTCTTCTGTACAGACGTGCATTATTCTTCCTTCAGTCTGAGGTTTATTCATTACACTTTTTGGTGTGAAAGGACTTTTACATTTGCTATAAATATAAATTATTGTATTAAAAACAAACAATCAAGCCGTGCTCATATTTAAAAAGTAGCGCGAAAGTTACGCAAAAGTAACATAACGCATTACTTTCCATAAAAAGTAACTAAGTAACGTAATTAGTTACTTTTTTAGGGAGTAACGCAATATTGTAATGCGTTACTTTTAAAAGGAACTTTCCCCAACACTGGCCAGGACTATATAATGTGCCCCTGTGCACTGTAAAAAAACAAACAAACAAACAACAAAACAGTTAAGTTTTTTCAACTTAAAAAAGTAAGTGTTCTTGCCTTCTGCTGTTTTATTTAATTATTTTGCATTATTTGAATGTAGTCTCGCATAGCCAGACCTTCAGTCTGGAATCCATGGCAGCTTTCATTGGCCAAGGCCCGCCATGAGGCCGTTTGATTGACATGTCAAACAACCAATCACAGTTCGTTTCATTCAGCGTCACGTTTCGGGGCGTGGAAATGTCAGCACAATAAAACTGTAACTGTAGCAATGTGTGTAAACCTCTCGGACATATTTGAAAGATTCTAGGTTCTTTCTTTCTTTCAAGGTTCTTTATTATTATTTGTCACATACACAATCATACATGGCACATGCCATGTATGCCGTGAACTTCAATGCCGTTCATATGCCATTCTATGCCGTGAACTTCAAATATTTCATATACTTTTGAAAATCCAGCGTTTAGTTGATCCTGATAAGAGCTTGTCGTCACAGTTGTAAACAGTTGGCATTTTTGTTTCCAGACGGAACGTTAAAGAACACGACACACACGGCTTCTGGAAATCCTGTATAATTCAACCAATCCCATGACGACTTCGAAACTCCTGAAGTGTTTCCTCTTTTGTGTGCCGTATGCATCAGATGTATAGCCAACGGTCCGGGGGCGTGACGTCTGAGACTGAGACTACTTTTAATGAAACAAAATACATTTCTTGATTTATGAGCCTGTTAATATTTACCCCCATTCTGTACACGTTTTCCAATTAATATTACTAATTGAAGGATGGTTAAACTTGAGTGACCAGACTTGTATACATCGGCTGTCTAGCAGAGATTTCAATCCTTAACGTTTTATTTACATCAATATTTATTTCAGCATCTATAGCTCATATCTATTTTCAAAAGGTCAACCTAATTATAACACAGGACAAGAAGAGAGAGAGAATATGACAGATATAGATTATCTTGAAGTGTAGACATACTGCTTTACATCAAACTACAGCTGGAAGAGTTCAGTGGTAACATTCAGATAACAGTCAAAGGGATGATTTAGGTGCTAATATTGCACACCAATCTGCATTACTGTCATCTGTGGCCTCTGACTCACTACTCCAGCATCTCAGCTAATTAACAGGCATTGATTAGAATGGTTAACCGCACAGCGAGGGCGGCAAGATTCATGTAACATCTTTGCCATTGCACTCCATGTGCCATGAGGACGGGTTACGCAATATCTACAGACCCAGTCCATACAACCAGTGCCAAAACCCAGCGCAGACTTCTGGAGACTCGGATGGCCTGATACAAAATGACCCTATAGCCCATTTGAAGTATAGTTGAATAAAGTCAAACATTTTAACTATGATTGCAGTTATATTAGATATAGATTAGTTCCTTAGATATTTCAGAAAGGGATAATGCTAGCTGTGCATTTAACGACTTTAATGCACAACGTGGAGGCTGAGAACGCAACGCGTGACCATGGTCATTTGTCAGCCCTGAAAAGTCAAAGCTGTTAATGATGTTTGTTGTCAAATGATGTTTGAATTAATTATCGATTGATTGAGAGAATTGACAGTTGTCTGTGTGAGTTATCTGCATCTGTGCGTCTCTCTCTAAACATGGAAGTTGCGATTTTACCACCATAAAGGGAAAAAAGCTGAAAGTGAAAATGGTAATGTATTTTTGGAAACATTCAGTTAATTGTTACCATGGTAAATACGGATGCCAGTGGATTTGCTTTACATGCTTTTAGTCCAGTGTGTTAATTAGCCACAATTATATGCCAGTCTTCTTTCAGCACCATGTTGAGCTTGGGAGTATTTACGAAGCAATCTTTATTAAATTAAATTTAAACCAGGCCATAGTAAATTCATACCAAAATATCATGATATTTGTGCTAATTCTAAGCTCTGTGTGAGCAAAATCCTTCCAACAAACGAATTACTATCTTGGAAGATATGGCTTGGAAACTACATGACTTTGCATCATGGACGCTAGTATTCTGGTTGATGGGGGTGAAAAACAAGCCAAAATAAGAATGGTGAATGGACACCCTCCCACACAGTGATGTAAGCAAGCATGTGAAGTTAAAATTAGCAGCTTTTTCTTGTTTTTGTTATTTAAAAAAATAAAAGAAATACAGAGGTCCTGGCCACCAGCAGTTGCAGGCAGCAGGTGGGCTCTAATGTCCTTGCAATCAAAGGCTTCATCTTGAAAGTGGTTCAGGCAGTTCAATAAGCCAGCAGCAAACACACACGCACATGCACACATATACTCTCATCAGAAGAGATCTTCTCATCAGGACCATGTCACACCGCAGATGGAAACACACTCACTCTTCTGTCATCTTGTGTATCACAGCTGCTGCTATTTTGGAACCAACATGGTATATATCTCCTATTAATGTAGCCATTAAGAAGTGAATCCCCTTACTCATTCTCCCGAATGGTTTGGCAATTCAGACAGCACAGTCTTGAAGTGACGCCTTCCTTTAATTTAGACTGTCTGTTTCGAGAGAAAGTCTGCGTCAAAAAACAGGAGAAGGGTGCTTTTTGAAACTTATTCATCTGACATTGATTCCCACCTTTTTGTGGGTTAAATTCCAGGTTTTAGCACTCGCTAATTGGGTTCGTTTTGTCTGAGAAGAAGGGAACAGCCGAGAAAGCCAGTGGGAAAGAGGAAGCATGTGTTTTGGCTGCCAGAACTGTCAGAAGTGCAGAGCAGCATGTCCTCTGAGCTGAAGTCTCACCTCTGCCGCTCTGCACGTGATATTTCCCAGCACATAAGGTCACAAACTCATTTGTGTGTCGCATACTAATACTAACTTGAAAAATACATTGCATACAAATCAACTCACTGTAGTGTCTCTTGATTTGAAAAACATTCCTAAGAAAACATGGACGATACATGATAATTATATTTTATAGTTTAAAGGCTTACTGTATTTCCCCCTGAAATGAAAAAGCTGTCACTTTTGCAAGTAACATAATTGCACTTGATTTTAGTTCCTTTAAATGTATGTTGAAAACCAATCATATTTTGATGTATAGCCTAATGCCAATGACATCAAAGTTATTTTACGTGCAGCCTTCTAAATTACTTCAACATACTAAATATGTTGCATATTAAATCATTTGAATGCAGTTTTATGTTACTCTATGCAACAATATATTTATGAAATTCAGTATAGAGTGCTTATGAGAACAGTTCAGAATTAATTAATTGAATTATGTATAAATCCAGTTTGTTATTACATGTATTTGATTTGCATTTTGATGGATCCCTTGCCAAAAATATTAAAGAATTACACATCAGACTTTGAGAATCAAAGAACTAGCAAGAGGGGTCAATATAACTAACGAGTCAGCATAAACGTATGCTCTTTAATATTAGCATGTTATCAGCCAGAGAAGAAACACCCCGAGGAATGAATCTCAGATGAGATCTCTTAGCGGAAGCCTCAGCTCACACATTCAGAGCGTCTTTAAATCTGTTTATATGAGATACATGAGATCTCTTAGCAGAAGCCTCAGCTCACACATTCAGAGCGTCTTTAAATCTGTTTGCGTGTCATATGGATTGCTGAGATACATGAGATTCCTTGAAAGATGGACAAGTTCTTTCCAGGCAAATATATTTATATGACAATAAAGCAATTTCAGAGATTGAACCAGCTGCTGAGAAGTAATACTCAATGCTTAGATGTGATTTTTAATACAGACATATAGGCAGCTTTAATAAATTAATAAAGATAACAATTATTTTATATCTTGGATTATTAGAAAAGTTTCATTATAATTGAGCTACAGCATTCATACATTTTTATAGTCTAATGTAATGTTGTCATAGACACATTTATCTATTTGTCCCAAAAAAATAATAAATATGATAAAGCATTCTATAGAACTCAGCAAACAAGTTCTTACCTGATATTGCGGAGGGAATATATATATATATATATATATATATATATACATACACACCAGTGGGGATTTCTTTAAGACTGCAAGGGAAGCTCAGCTTCCCCTATAATGTCAAAAAATTAATGGTCAAATATGTACTATTGTGTTAACATTTTATTGACTAAAAATGCGTTAGATCACGTTCATCTCGAATACGAGTTCGTTCAGAATCAGCTACATATAGCAGGTCGATTTCCTTCTCATACATTCCCGTAGCGTCAGTGTTTCCCCTTCATGGGAACTTCGAACTGCGTCCCCTAGGGGCCACTATGGGGAACGCCTCCAGCGTGACTCGTGCCTGAAGAAACATATGAAAAAACACCATCCGTTGGCCGGCGACAGCCCATGACGTCACTACCGGCGCGACCACAATATAAGGACGGCCGGGCGAATACATCATCAGCTTTTTCGTCTTCACTGACTGGTCTGTTTGAAGAAACGTGCATTCTGGTAGGAATACAGTTTTCCTTTATTTATCATGGCGAGCACTAGCAAGGCGTTATTTGACACCCGATGACACACACGATTGTTGCGTCTTTTGTTTGGGCGAAGAGCACGCACGCGATGTCTTTGAGGGGGCAGTCTGCGTGCACTGTGAGCTTTCTCTATGAGAAAGCTCCGTTCTCGTCTGTCCCTCTTTTCGAGGAAAGAGGGGCAGCCGTCTGCTTCCCGCGATTCGGTACCCACCGCTGCCGAGGCACGGAGGCGATTGAAATCGCGGGGTTCGCAGTTGGATATGGCCGATGAGTTAGAGAAGGACCGCCCCTTTTCGCGTGCGTCGGCCGTAAACGAGAGTGAGCTGCTGGATTGTGATGATGCGATCTTTCTGACATCATCAGATTCAGCGGTTAGTGCTCTGCTGGGTTATGCCCAGGAAGAGCAGGAGATGTTTGAGGGTGAGGAAGTTGAGACTGAACCCTCTCAATCCTCCTGCACTGCATATGAATGAGTTTTTGGAGGTTATGGATCATAAAAATAAATCTTTCTGGCCATAAATCCCCAGCTCGAGCGAGCCTTCCTTTCTTCATAAATCTCGATGTGGAGGTTGAGAAGGAGTGGGAAAAGCTATTTTTTCTCGTATTCATAGGTTTCAGCATACTAGTTATGCTGACATTGAGGTGCGTGAAAATGGCTATGAGGGGATGCCCCCTGTGCAAGAGATGATAGCCAGCTTATCTCGCTGTGGGCGAGACATCCTCTCTCAAGGCTCCCTCCTTGCCATCTAAGCCCCTGAATCTTGCTTAAATGGCAGGGCATATGCAGCAGCAGGTCAGATCGTCGCTTCGTTGCACACTATGGCGGTGCTTCAGGCGTACCAGACTGATCTGCTGAAAGACCTGGATAAGGCTTTCTGTAAAGTCCAGGTATGAGCCCGAACAACCAGGGGTCCTAGCCCATCTCGGTCTGGGGATCAGAGATGGGCTCAGAAGGCTAGTCTCGCGACTCATGCCCCTCCCCCGCCTGCGGGTAGGGCTAAAGAGAGGCATGGGTCAGAGAGAGGCAAAACCTGAGGGAAGTGTTCCGGATGAAGCGTCCTATATGACACTTTCGTCCGGACCAGAGTAAGACATCTACTCCTTTCCCTTAGGGGGGCATCTGCCCTCTTGATCCTCTCTAATTCCCCTGTAACCAATGGATGAGTATGATCCATTTCTAAAGGCTATCGGCTATCGCAGTGATTACATCACTCGCCGATACTAGATCCAGGCTAGTAGCGCTCCCTGTGGGTTGAGCTAGCATCGCTCCCCTCACCATAGAGGGTCACCTATGAGCATGCCGCTCCCTTCTGAGCGTCTAAGTCTCCACTCGCCAGAGCTCGTTGTTGGTCGAGCTAGCATTGCTCCCCTCAACTAGAGGGTCACCTATGAGCGTGCCGCTCCCTTCTGAGCGTTTGAGTTCTCCTCTTATTCTGAAGAATGTGTTCTCCGCTCCCCAGAGCTCTGCGATTGGTCGCTCTCCTGTTGGTCGAGCTAGCCTTGCTCCCCTCACCTTAGAGGGTCACCTATGAGCATGCCGCTCCCTTCTGAGCGTCTAAATTCCTTCTCATTCTGAGGAATGAGTTCTCCACCCTCCAGAGCTCGTTGTTGGTAGAGCTAGCATTGCTCCCCTCACCTAGAGGGTTATTATGAGCATGCCACTCCCTTCGGAGCGTCTGATTTCCCTCTCATTTCTGAGGAATGAGTTCTCCGCTCCCCAGAGCTCTGTGATAGATGGCTCTCCTTGATTGGTCGAGCTAGCCTTGCTCCCCTCACCTAGAGGGTTATTATGAGCATGCCGCTCCCTTCAGAACATCTAAGTTTCCTCTCATCTGAGGAAGGAGTCCTCCGCTCTCCAGAGCTCGCTGTCGGTAAGAGCTAGCGTTGCTCCCCTCTCCTAGAGGGTCATTTATGAGCATGCTGCTCCCTTCTGAGCGTCTGAGTTCCCTCTCATTCTGAGTGTCTGAGTTTATCCGCTCCCCAGAGCTCTGTGATCGGTCGCTCTCCTTGTTGGCCAGAGCTCGTTGTTGGTAGAGCTAGCATTGCTCCCCTCACCTAGAGGGTCACCTATGAGCATGCCGCTCCCTTCTGAGCGTTGTGGGTAGAGCTAGCATTGCTCCCCTCACCTAGAGGGTCACCTATGAGCATGCCGCTCCCTTCGGAGCGTCTGAGCTCATTCTGAGGAATGAGTTTTCCACTCCTCAAGGCTCTGTGATAGGTCGCTCGCCTTGCCGGTCGAGCTAGCATTGCTCCCCTCACTACAGAGGGTCATCTATGAGCAAAACCGCTCCCTGCTGAGCGTCTGAGTTTCCTCTCATTCTGTAGAATGAGTTCTCCGCTCCCCAGAGCTCTGTGACCGCTTCGAGTAGAACGTAATACCAATATATAAGTGCACACGTTAAACTCTGGGCACTTTCTAAAATCCACTTAGTGGTAAGATCGCACATCAAGTGTTTTGCGTTCTTTCTAAAATCCATGCTATGGTAAGTGCACACGCTAGACTTTGGGCACTTTTCTAAAATCCACCCAGTGGTAAGTTAGCACATCGAATGTTCTGCTTTCTTTCTAAAAATCCCGTAGGGTAGGGTTACGCGCGCAGCTTCGTGCCCTTATTTGAGTTGGTCAGGCCCCGGCTTGTGCCTTGGGCACCACTCCTGAGCGTTTGAGTTCCCTCTCAAAATGAGTTCTCCGCTCTCCAGAGCTCGCTATTGGTAGAGCTGGTGTTGCTCCCCTCACTTAGAGGGTCACCTATGAGCATGCCGCTCCCTTCGGAGCGTCTGAGCTCATTCTGAGGAATGAGTTTTCCGCTCCTCAAAGCTCTGTGGTAGTTCGCTCGCCTTGATGGTCGAGCTAGCATTGCTCCCCTCGCTATAGAGGGTCATCTATGAGCAAGCCGCTCCCTGCTGAAAGTCTGAGTTCCTCTCACTCTGTACAATGAGTACTCCGCTCCCCAGAGCTCTGTGATAGGTCGCCGGTTGGTCGAGCTAGCACTGCTCCCCTCACTTAGAGGGTCACCTATGAGCATGCCGCTCCCTTCTGAGCGCCTAAAAATTCCTCCCCTTCTAAGGAATGAGTTCTCCGCTCCATTAGAGCTCTGTGAGAGGTTGCTCTCCTGGTTGGTTGAGCTAGCATAGCTCCCCTCACCATAGAGGGTCACCTATGAGCATGCCGCTCCTTTCTGGGCATCCGAGCTCCCGTACTCGGAAGACTGAGTTCTCCGCTCTCCAGAGCTCCTCATCGGTAGAGCTAGCACTGCTCCCCTCACTGTAGAGGGTCATCTATGAGCATGCCGCTCCCTTCTGAGCGTCTGAGACTCTCACTCCAAGGGATGAGTACTTCTCCGTTCCAAGTGGAACGTAATACCAATATATAAGTGCACACGCTAAACTCTGGGCACTTTCTAAAATCCACTTAGTGGTAAGATCGCACATCAAGTGTTCTGCGTTCTTTCTAAAATCCATGCTATGGTAAGTGCACACGCTAGACTTTGGGCACTTTTCTAAAATCCACCCAGTGGTAAGTTAGCACATCGAATGTTCTGCTTTCTTTCTAAAAATCACGTAGGGTAGGGTTACGCGCGCAGCTTCGTGCCCTTATTTGAGTTGGTCAGGCCCCGGCTTGTGCCTTGGGCTCCACTCCTGAGTGTTTGAGTTCCCTCTCAAAATGAGTTCTCCGCTCTCCAGAGCTCGCTATTGGTAGAGCTGGCGTTGCTCCCTCACTTAGAGGGTCACCTATGAGCATGCCGCTCCCTTCGGAGCGTCTGAGCTCATTCTGAGGAATGAGTTTTCCGCTCCTCAAAGCTCTGTGGTAGTTCGCTCGCCTTGCTGGTCGAGCTAGCATTGCTCCCCTCGCTATAGAGGGTCACCTATGAGCATGCCGCTCCTGTTGAGAATCGGAAGTTTCTCCACTTCCAGAATTCGGGGTAGATCGCTCGCCTGGTGGGTCGAGCTAGCATTGCTCCCCTCATCTTAGAGGGTCATCCATGAGCATGCCGCTCCTGTTGAGAATCGGAAGTTTCTCCACTTCCAGAGTTCGGGGTAGATCGCTCGCCTGGTGGGTCGAGCTAGCATTGCTCCCCTCATCTTAGAGGGTCATCTATGAGCATACAGCTCCCTTCTGAGCATCTAGTTCCCCGACATAGAACGTAAAAATAAAATATATAAGTGCACACGCTAAAGCAATGGGCACTTTCTAAAATCCACTTAGTGGTAAGATCGCACATCAATGTTCTGCGTTCTTTCTAAAATCCATGCTATGGTAAATGCACACGCTAGACTTTGGGCATTTTTCTAAAATCCACCCAGTGGTAAGTTAGCACATCGAATGTTCTGCTTTCTTTCTAAAAATCCCGTAGGGTAGGGTTACGCGCGCAGCTTCGTGCCCTTATTTGAGTTGGTCAAGCCCCGGTTTGTGCCTTGGGCCCCACTCCATGTAACCAAATATTTTGGTTTAAAAAGGGTAATGCTACCAAGGGGTCTGTTGAGACAGCTCCCTCAGCAAGCTCATGTAGAGCAAGCGGTAGCCCCTAGTGACCGGCCAGGACCTAGTGGCTACCA
This sequence comes from Ptychobarbus kaznakovi, assembly GCA_027422405.1. NCBI lineage: Eukaryota > Metazoa > Chordata > Actinopteri > Cypriniformes > Cyprinidae > Ptychobarbus > Ptychobarbus kaznakovi. The sequence continues at coordinate 2,401,204 of CM049808.1, forward strand.
CTAGGTACTTGGCCCTATCCCCTTAAAGGAATCTTTCTGTATAAGAATGATTCCAAACCTGTGAGCTCTACCTTGGGTCCGGTAATGCCGGCACCTAGCAGGTAAGTACTTCAGGTATGCAGCTCGGGTTTTTGGCCAAAGGAGGATAATGTCACTGACAGCATCAACCGTCCAAACAGGGGCAACTCCCTGAGCCAAATGGTAGAGTTAACTTGTGCTCGCCTCCTGCGGGAATTTGGCTTGCATTCCCCTCAGCATGGCGGCGTGGGTATAACGTTCCCCATAGTGGCCCCTAGGGGACGCAGTTCGAAGTTCCCATGAAGGGGAACGTCTCAGGTTACGTATGTAACCATGGTTCCCCGAGTGGGGAACGAGACACTGCGTCCCCTAGGCTTTGGGGCCATGCTTCGGACGCAAGCTTCAGACGAAGAAGCGGATGATGTATTCGCCCGGCCGTCCTTATATTGTGGTCGCGCCGGTAGTGACGTCATGGGCTGTCGCCGGCCAACGGATGGTGTTTTTTCATATGTTTCTTCAGGCACGAGTCACGCTGGAGGCGTTCCCCATAGTGGCCCCTAGGGGACGCAGTGTCTCGTTCCCCACTCGGGGAACCATGGTTACATACGTAACCTGAGACGATTTCCCTGCTGAAGCCCAGCGTCCATTGACTTCAATGGGGCTGCTCTGAACAGTTTTTTTCAGTGCCTCGAAACTAGACGGTCATTGGATAAATGCTGTGATTATGTCCCGCCCACGGACGCTCAGCGTCTCTGGGGGTGAATGGAGGAGTGGGCTGGCCTGGACGCTGGGCTTCTGCGTGATGATTGGACGGTCTGTATCTCCTTTTGATTGACAGCGATTTTGTACTATAAAGAGTCGCTGACGCTGAAGCTATTCAAGCTCAGTCCCAAAGCGGCTTTGCACTTGGTTCTTATCAATCATTATTTTTTTTTATTATTCATTTATAATGTTATGTTTTAATATACATGCTGCTTAACTCGGAAATTTCAAGATATGCGAGCAAAAAATGCTCCTGACACGAGCAAGAGTGCTGTTTTTGTTTCGTTTGTGTTCGAATCCAAATCCGCGTTGATTTGGGCGAATCACTGATTCACGAAGCCATTCATAAAAACAGTCATTTGATTCGCTCCTGAAGGATTCAGCCGTTTTGAAAGAATCGTTTGAATGACTCAGTGATTCAATCACAAATTCTGCCACCTGCTGGCCGTTTTAAGTTTCCGTCTAAAAGTAGGCATATTACATTATTTTCCAACATATTTCTATATTCAGAATTTAGTATTTAAAACATTAATCTCATAACATTATTCATGCAATTATAAATATAGTCTAAATGAATAAATGTCACTTGATGCAGCTTCTGTGCAGTGCTAAGATGAGTTTTGTTTAGATCATTTCATGGATAACAATAGCCAGTCATTCATTCACATTAATTAAGTATTCAGAGAATAATATTGTCTGTTTTCACTTACATCTATTTATTAAATTTTTATTAATTTTGTAGAATTGAATTATAAATTAAGTTGGTATAGTATGGTAAGACATTTTTATGGTATCGTGACAACCCTATTATACACCACATTCCTTGTTTCAGTTTAACCTAATTCCCACATTTCCTCCATCGAGTTTAATATCTTTTTTTTTAGATTGTTTGTTTGTTCATTCATTCATTCATTCATTCATTCATTCATTCATTCATTCATTCATTCATTCATACATACAGTAGGCTAGGCTAGCGTCACTGGAAAAGACGCCTAGTTGGTACGACAGGGTCACAGAGCATTTTCTTGAAAAGGAACGTAGGGCAGAATTTAAGTATAAATAAACGGACAATTTTTATGATGTAGGCCGAAAATGAGCTTCCCCTCTTTGAAAGACCATCAGCCGCCACTGATACACACACACGCACGCACGCACGCACGCACGCACGCACGCACGCACGCACGCACGCACGCACGCACGCACACACACACACACACACACACACACACACACACACACACACACACACACACACACACACACACACACACACACACACACACACAGTGCCTTGTGAAAGTATTCATACACCTTCATTTTCTTTAAATTTTTTTCCACCAGTAAGTGTCAATTTTGTGATCATTCTAAATGCATGTTAACAGACTGAATCACGCAGTGAAAGAATGACTCTAAATGCACAAGCACTAGTCTACTAGACCACGGCACTCTGTAGGAGTGTTTTGTTTGTTTTTTGGCAAAATACTGATAATGTCAAATCACACATCATTGAAAAAAGAATTACAATATTATCGCAGACGATATATTTCGCACACCCTGCATCACTGTCTTTTTGTCTAATTTGTGCAAATCCTTTTGCTAAACTGTCAAAGCTTAATTTTAACCACCAATGCAACGATGTAGGCGACGGTTTTGGTTTTCAGCTGGGTCTGCAACATTAACGGCTGTCTTGTCCGTCTGCATCTCTCCAGTGATTTTACCGCAGTTTGTTTTCCAGTCCATTATTTACTGCAGTAGTTTCCAGGGGATAACTCAGTAATTAATGCGTTTTAAAATGTAGTGAAATACAATGCTTTAAAAAATATATACACAAGTAAAATTACAGATTTTTAAAATTACTTTAAAAAGTAGAAGTACACAAAAAAAGCTACTCAATTACAGTAACGCGCGTAAATGTAATTGTTTACTTTCCACCTCTGCATCTGGGACAGTTGAACTTTAGCTCAGGAGTATTCATATTGCTTGTAGATGTTACTACATTTCGAGTGGAGTTAACCTGTGTCAAATTAAATTGAATGGGTATGATTTAGAAAGAGAGACACAACTTAATAAAAATTCTAACAGCTGAAAATGCATATCAGAGCAAAAACCAAGCCCTGGGGTAAAACAAAAAAACTGCCTGTAGAGCTCAGAATCAGGATTGCATCAAGCCACACATCTGGGGAAGAGTTCAGAAAAAACTTCTGCTTCATTGAAGTTTCACAGTAGCATGCAGTCTCCATTACCCTTGATAGAAGAAGTTTGAAACAACCAGACTCTTCCTAAAGCTGGCCTCCTTGCCAAACTGAGCAATTGATGGAGAACGGCCTTGTCTAGACTGGTGACCAAGAACATGATGGTCACTCTAGTTGAGCTCAGTGATCATATATGCAGAAGGACAAACATCACTGCAACACAACCTGGGCTTTATGGTAGTGTGGCAAGTCTCAATCTTCTCCTCAGTGAAGACACATGAAAACACACTTGGAATTTTCAAAAAAGCATGAACCTGAATTCCAAGCATCATGTTTGAAGTAAACAGCTCTGCTCATCACCTGAGTACATCCCAAAGGTAAATTGTGCTTGTAGCAGCCTCATGCTATGGAGCTGTTTTTCAGTGGCAGGGACTGAGGGACTCGTCAGAGTAGAAGAAAAGCTCAGTAGACAAAAATATAGAGATAGCCTTAATAAAAACCCAGTCCAGAGCATTCAGAACCTCAGACGGGCAGAAGGTTCACATTCCAACAGGACAATGACCCCAAGCACACAGCAAGAGTGACTTATAGACAACTCTGTGAGTGTCTTTGAGTGGCCCAGCCACAGCCTGGACTTGAACCTAATCAAACATTTCTGGAGAAACCTGAAAATGTGCATCTGCCTGAAAATGTCCATCCAACCTGACAGAGCTTGAGAGGTGAAGAGGTGAGGAGATGAGATCTTCTGGTACCATATATAAAAACATGTGGTTTGTAGAATAAAATGAGTTCAAAAGCCTGATGCCTCTCTGTGTCTTGTCTTTTGTTCTCCCAGATCTGCTGAAGATTTCTCTCACAACATCTAATCTATTTCTGATTTGATTTTAAGGGTGATCCAAAACACAGAAAGAAACTTAGTGTTCATTAGGAACTTGAAGTTTTACAGTGATTCAGCTAAGTACTGAGTTTAGGGTATGAATACTTATGCAATGCACTTATTTAATTATTTTTAAATAAATTAAAAAATATGTTACAAACTTGGTCACTTGTGGTGTATGGGGTGTAGATTCATATATATGTTTATGTATATGTTATGTTATTAAGCCATTTTTCAGCAGTGGCTGAACACAAAAACACTTTACTATCATACTATCATATTTTTTTTTACAACAACCGCCAGTGTCAGTTGTAAGTGGTGATTCTTGTTCCATGCACATATATTTAGCTCATATCTAAATAATGAATAAAACTTTTACAACTACAAGACGCAAAATGTGTTGTGTTCACACTTGCATCACAAATATATGACCATGCACTCTCTGGGCTGGTGTAATGATTTCTGCTGATGGACAGAATCAGGTTAAATAATGCTGATAGCCTATCTAGTCTCCCACTCTTGGGGAGTAAGTTCACTGATCTAATCGGCTCGGCCTCCAGGCAGAAGCCGTCAGTCTTACAGCTCGTGTGTAGGCTGGCTGAGCCATATATGGAGCTGCTGGGTTGGATTTTCTGTTTTATGGTCTTTCTCATCTGCCTTTGGCCTAAACGGAAAATAGACAGTCTGTCCCTATATACTAGTAAGATACAATACGATTAAAACGTTTTTAAGTGAGCCTCCTGCTTCCGAAGATGCATCTCTTTCAATTAGTAAAGCAACAAGTGTACATTTCAATCAGCTGAATGTACAATCACTTTACCTCTGGCTCAGATGTCACACACCGCCTTCTCTTCTCTTGTTTTATCAGGGCAAGACTTAACCACAACCTTTCATGAGCTCTTCAACTTCATTTTACTTCATATCAATTGCCTTTTTAATACTGTGTGCTTTCGGTGTTTGCTTTCTTTTGTTTCTCTTTTTTAATGCTGAAACGTGACCTGGATGCGTCGCCTATCACCAATGCTTGCACATGTGCCTCTCTTCCTTGACATTTTCCCAAAATACTTACACCACATCCACCCAGCCAGCCAGCCACGTGACATTGCCAACTATAAAAAAAACACTTAAGTGTGGGTGGGAGATGAAGAAAGAGACAATATGGCTTTTAGATCAATTGTTCTAGTTTTATAGGGAGGGTGAGTAGTGAAGTGAGTCAGGAGCAAAGGGCCCAAATATATGAGTGCATGGTGTGGGAGTGGACTAACAGTCTGGTTCTAAGATAACTGTCATAAACATCCACTCCTCTCCATCAGGACAAACAGCAGAGGTGCTGCATGGAGATGACTGCTTGCAGGAAGACAGACTGATCTAGGCATTTTTGGAGGGCTATGAGAAACTAGCATTTGAAAGATCCTCAGAGTCACGGAAATACTGAGATATGAGTAAGCTGAAGATGCTGTAATTTCCTTCCTATTGTGAGATATCTCAGACATTTGTGTGAAAGACAAGAGGGTGTGCTTTTGCCTGCAACAATGGTTGCTATGCTTTTTTTTCCTCTGCCTTAATTACTAAAATTACAGCAGCATGAGGAGAATGATTGATTGATATAAAACTTGTTCTAAATGCAGAGAAATCTAAACTTATGATGTTTACAAAAAGAAAGTGTGCACATTCAAACTCATGCTCAATTACTACTCTTCAGGGTTTGGAGATTGAAGTAGTGTCTAAGTATAAATACCTGGGTTTTTAATTGATGATTCTCTTTCTTTTGGGCCACATATACAGTGCCTTGTGAGAAAATTAAAGTCGAAACTGGGCCTTTTTTAAGAGTCAAGTATTGTCTTTCTCTTGCAGCAAGGAAGAGATTGGTAGAAGCTACATTGTTGTCAGTGTTGGATTACGGTGATATCATATATATGCAGGCACCTAAGCATTGTTTACAGCCATTGGATTCAGTTTATCATGGAGCAGTAAGGTTCATCACAAATTCAAAAGTCTTTACTCATCATTGTTTTTTGTACTCTCGCGTTGGATGGCCGGCGTTGTCATCCCGTAGACTTAAGCATCGGTACTTATAAAGTCATTTTAGGTTTACTTCCCTCATATTTACAGCAGAATATCTTTCAAAAAGGTATAAAGAATAATGGGCTTCGCTCAGAGGACTATTATCTCTTAAGCATCCCTAAAGTTCATACTTATATGGGTAAACAGGCATTCAGTAATGCTACTCCATTTGATTGGAATCAATTACAAGATAAGTTATGCTTAAAAGAGTTGGTATCACTAAATGATTGTAGATGCATTTTAAGGGATCTAGTTGTAGAGTCACCTGATTGTAAATGTTTTGAGGGATTTGTATATGTTTCTGTCTATGTAAACTAATGTATTTTGTTGTATGTGTAACTAAATGTGCTGCCTATCTTGGCCAGGACCCTCTTGTAAATGAGATTTTAAATCTCAAGAGTTTTTAATTCCTGGTTAAATAAAGGTTTAATAATAATAATAATAATAATAATAATAATAATGTAGGCTGTCTGCCTGTAGTTACAAGGTTCTCAGAAATCACAATGGTTTTGTTTAACCTATTTATGTACAATTATTCTGAAAATAATTTTAATGTCATACAAAAATTTAATTGGCCTGAGTAAATTGTACCATTGTGACTTTATAAGTGTAGTAATTTAGTGAAAATACTGCTTTTAAAGCATTTTACATTTTTTAATTTCTATCTATTTAAAGCGTAACAACTTCAGGTCTATGAAACATCAGGCAATCAGGTATTTTTTCTTAAACAATGGCACTTCAAGTTTTGAACTAAAATATTATATAGCCTTTAAATGAATGAAAAAAAATCAAATTAAGGAAAACTTCGAGAGAGTGGGCTGCTTCTGGTGCTCAGATTTGTACTTCAATAATGAGGTCCAATTTTAAGAATACGCTATAATTTATTTATTTAATTTATTTTTTCTCTCTCTAATTAACAACATTAACTTACAATGAAAAAAGTCTTCTCTCAGGTAGACTGAATGTTCTCCTGCCTTGCTGAATGTTGGGGTCATGATTAATAAATTGTTTGCATTCGCACTGACTGATTTGTCAAAATCAAAAAGCGGATAGTAAAAGTGAATTGCCATCAGCGCGAGTGCCACAGAGGATTCCGCTTGGCCTTAAAGCCTTCCTCAAACGGCTACGTTCACAATTAAACAATGACTTGCGCAATAAGAATGATTAATTATCAATTGCGAATTTGTTATTGATATGTTCTGGTTAAAATAATAATATGGGCTGCGAGAAAATAATAAATAAAAAGAGTCCGGCTGCTATGCAGGCAGTCTAGAGACAACATCCATATTTCAACCCAGTGGCATCATAACGCCGGCCTTCTCGGCCAAAAAAAAACAGACCGGACCACCGCCAATCCGGGCCTGTGTTCATGTGTTAAATCGCAAGGAAATGCAAAGTGGATGTATTCAATTTAATATTCTTAATAATGAGAGTTGTAACATGATGCAGGAATTCTTGAATTCCCAGCATGCACTGTCTTATACTATTTATAGTTTTATAATGTGCTGCTTTTAATTGTAGGCTACTGTTATTTTCCCTATTTTATATTTTTTGTGTAAATAATTATCTAATGTGGTATGTGCATTAAGGTTTGACTTTGTTTGTCGTGTTTTTAAATTTATTCCCCAGTCAGTCCTTACAGGTATTTTTTATTGGGGCGATATACCCAGATATTCATTCACTCACTCACTCACTCACTCACTCACTCACTCACTCACTCACTCACTCACTCACTCACTCACTCACTCACTCACTCACTCACTCACTCACTCACTCACTCACTCACTCACTCACTCACTCACTCACTCTAGATAGATAGATAGATAGATAGATAGATAGATAGATAGATAGATAGATAGATAGATAGATAGATAGATAGATAGATAGATAGATAGATAGATAGATAGATAGATAGATAGATAGATAGATAGATAGATAGATAGATAGATAGATAGATAGATAGATAGATAGATAGATAGATAGCAATACATATTATAATTTCTTGATGCTTTAGTACAGTAATTTACTATATCATAAATTGTTCCCAGGCCAGAGTAAATATTTACACCCTTATTAATAAGCCTAGTAACTCTATACAGATACATTTTTCCACATTAGCCATTATACGACATATGCAGCCTTCCATTATACCTACAATTGCACTTGTGCCTGCAAAGTAATACAGGCTTTTACATTCGGGTCTCGCTGTTTAGTCAAACAGCAAATGTTAGAGATAAGCTGTCATTATTGTAGTCAGAAACAAAGCACAGTGCATCTGCAGGAACTCTGACCCCTATAAGTGCTGGTTATTATTTTTATAAAGCTTTGCCATTAGCTGAAATTGAAATGCTAACATTAGTTTAGTTTCATTACAATATTTGCTGTACACTCTGCTCTTTTAGCTTTTGAATGAGCTTTTCTCACACATGCTAGCTCATGCATTTTAGGTATGTGTAACTATACTTTCAATAAATATATTTGTTTATTTCTTAGCATTTTTTTTTAATTTGGATGCTATGTGCAATGTTTTAATTATGAATAGAATTTGAATTGAACATTTGAACATTAATATAGCTAGCTATACATCATGCTGTTTGCATTTGCAGCTAGACTGTAAAAACCTCATCCCAATCTATGATATGTGTTATTTCTGCTAACACAACTGAGAGAGAGATGTTTACACTCCTTTATTAACAGTTTTTCTTAACAATTTCAGTTAATTTTTTCATTATTATTTTTTTTGATAAAAAAACTTTTACACATTTTCCTCAAAAAATTAAATAAAAAACAATTTAAATTCAGAAATGACACAAGATGTATTACATTTTCCTCTTCATCAACAACACACAACAAATTTTCAATTCCTCAAATGTCATTAAAAACCATTACATTATTTGTCATTTTATAAAAAGCTAATTCTGCTCTAATTCTTGCAGTTATTAGAGCTTTGAACATGGATTCGGGATCCACTGAACATTCACCTTTTAATTTCCTCTTTCTTGTCAACCATATTGCTAACTTTGCTTCACCCACTATAAAGTTAATCAAGGACATTATTTTCTTCTTTGCAGCAACATATTTAAGACCAAATATGAAATTCACTGGACTAAACACTTCTCCTAATTTTCTTAACCAATCTTCCAAAGTTTGAAATATTCTTCTTAATCTAAAACAATATAAAAACAAATGATCTATTGACTCAGCATTGCAAAATACGCATTCCTTTACCACATTGAATCAAAGTGTGCCACATGTTTATTTGTGGCTATTGCCCAGTGAATAACTCTCCACTGGAGATCTGCAGTCCGTTTCTCTATGGGAGGTTCCTCCAACATCCCTTAGGGGAAAATTCTGCCTCAAATATATCAGTCCATTCACTCCTTTACTTTCTTTAGAGAGGAGTAAGAAGTCACTTTCACGCATGTTACATAGATTGCTTTCTTGGATATTTCTTCAAATGTTGTCATTTGTGGAGTTCAAAAATTAAGAATTGAGTCCTTTTCTGTTTTTTCTTCAATGGCTGCAGAAATCTTTAACTCTGGTTAATCATAATTTTCATCATTGTCCTTTAAAATCAGCTCATTATCTTCTTGAAGTTGTCTTAATGCAGAAGGTAAAAACAAACAAATATATTTAATATTATCTTCATGAACCTTACAGACTTGATGCCTGTCAGACAACACATCTCCTCGGACTTTTCCATTTGTTGCCATCTCTCAATTCAGATACTTTTGTACAACCAGATTTTGCCATTATGGATCTTAAACTCCTCAGACTTAGTTCCTTGACTTCAATCAGAGGGTTATTAAAAATAGGTTCATGTTGTATCCGATCTGAAGAACTTCTCTCCACTTTGAAAATTGTTCTCCATGTTTTTAAAACTGACTTATAATGAGGTACCACTCAAATCAGTCTTTGCACTGCTTGGATTCTGAAGGTCATAATTCGACTTTGTATATCCATTAATCCATGTCCACCTTCATTGACTGGTAAAAAGAGCACAGCAGCCTTTGTCCAGTGGTATCCAGACCAAAAACAATTGATTACATTTCTTTGAAGTCCACTCACAACATTATTTGGTGGGTTTAGTACAATCATTTTATGCCAGATCATAGAGGCAACTAAATTATTGACAACCAGGGTCCTCCCCCTGTATTATAGCTTGGGTAACACCCACTTCCATCTGGACAATTTTCCACACACGTTTTCTATCATACTCTCCCAGTTATTTTCCTGATATCTTTCCTTCCCTAAAACTACCCCTACAAACTTGAACCCTTCTTTACCCCATTTAACTCCACCTGGGAGTACTGGAGGAGGTTCCTCTTGCCAATTCCCCATAATAAAGCCTTCACTTTTGTCCCAGTTGACCCTTGCAGATGAGGCCTTTTCATAAACATTTAGGCTTTCTGTTAATGCTTCAACATCTCTTTTATTTTTTATAAAAACAGTGATATCATCTGCATAAGCAGATACTTTTATAAGCCTATTTTCAAAACATTTAACTGCAAAACCTTGTAGATTCTTCCTCAATTGACAAAGTAGGAGTTTAATTGCCAAATAAAAAAGTTGTCCTGACAAAGGACATCCCTGCCTTATTCCTCTATACATTAAAACTGTCTGACTAAGCCCACCTCCCACCTTTAACATAACAGATGCCCCAGTATATAAAAGTTTTATACCTGATAAAAAGAATCTCCAATTCCAAAGGCTTTAAGAGTACTAAACAAATAAAAATGATCAACTCTATCAAAAGCTTTTTCTTGATCGATAGAAAATATTCCTACATTTATATTATCCATGTGTGCCAAATCAATTACATCTCTTAAAAGAAAGAGGTTATCCATTATAGTTCTATTTGGTATACAATATGTCTGATTCATTTCTATCAAAGATCCAAGGTATTTTTTTAATCTATTAAAAAAAACACTTTGCAAAATGTTATAGTCTGTACATAATAGTGCCACTGGTCTCCAATTTTTTAAAAGACCAAGATCACCTTTCTTAGGCAGTAGCGAAAGTACAGCTCTTTTACAACTAGTTGGCAATTCATTTCCTTCAAAAGACTCTTTAAACACCTCCAACATATCTTCCTTAATCACATTCCAACCATGCTTATAAAATTCTGCCGGAAATCCATCAATACCAGGAGCTTTAGCAACAGAAAATTACCGAAATGCTTTTGACAGTTCATGTATCGTTATTTCAGAGTCTAACTCCTTTTTTTGTACAGTATTCAATTTAGGTAGATCTTTAAATAAAAAATCCATACTTGAGACATCACACGTTTGGTCTCCAAACAATTCCTTATAAAAATCCATTGCAATCATCCTCATTTCTTTTGGATCAGATGTCAAAGTTCCATTAATATGTTTCAGATGTAAAATCTGTTTTCTTTCCATCTCTTTCTTTTCCAAATTAAAGAAAAAGGAACTAGGAGCATCCATATCCTTCAATAAAGAAAGACGAGCTCTAATTAAAGCTTCTTTTGCAGTTTCAGAGAAGAGTTCCCAAAGATTTCTTTCTTTTTTCCAACATGTTTACATCTGCTAAATTATTATTAGCTGCATTTATTTCAAGTCGTTCAATCTCTCTCTCTTGAGTTCTCTAATTATCTTTTTAACCAAACTATTAGTGTGAGCAGTAAAATTTTGGCAAAACATTCTTATTTGGGTTTTTCCCACTTCCCACCATTGTACAATATTTTCATAATATTTTTTTTCCCTTTCCATTTATTCCACAATAATATAAAACTCTCACAAAATGTTACATCATGCAATAATTTAATGTTAAAATGCCAATAAAATCTAAGACTTTTAGATTTTTTTAAACTTAATTCAAATGAACACAAATGATGGTCCGTAAAACCATTTGGGGAAATAACAGATTTTTTAACACTATTATTCTTACTTCTACTAATATAAAACCTATCCAGCCTTGCTGAACTAATATGATCACTAGACATGTTTACCCATGTATAATGTCTTGCCATTGGATGATGTTCTCTCCAAACATAAATTAGATCATAATCCCTAATAATATTGCTTAAAACAGTAACTGAAGGAGGACAAGGTTCCTCTCCATTCCTTTCTAAAGTAAAATCTAAAGTGCAATTCCAATCACCGCCTAAAACCAAAACTGCATCCTTATCAAATCCTTTTAAACTATCATTCACTTTCCTAAAAAAATCTTATTCTCTCTGTTCCATTATTTTGGGCATATATATTAATGAAAACAAACAACTAACCCATTATTTCCACCTGAAGAGCTAAAGCCCTACCTTTTCTATCCCACAAGTAGAAACAACAGTCATATTTATATTTTTCCCAAAAAGAATAGCAATACCTCCACTTAAATTAGAGCCATGACTAAAGAAAATGTTTCCCCCCACCACATTCTCCAGTCAATCTCATCTATCTGATCACTATGAGTTTCCTGTAGGAATGTAATATTAATGTTTTTTGTCTGTATATATTTAGATAGAACTGCCCTTTTATTTTTTTCCATTCATATTAATGGTTCCCATTTTTAAGCTCTCCATATAAAGAGAGAAAAGAAAGAAAAAAAAAAATAGAAACAAAAAGAGAAAACGCTTTAAGATAGAAGAGAAGATTCACCCTTTGTGACATTGGACAGTTAGGGTCTAGTCAGTCTTATAGCCGGATGTTTTGCTCTCCTTAATTTTGTTACAATTTTCTTCAGTCTAAACCTTTTCCTTCTACTAAGTTCCTCAAAATCTACGGATTTCTGTATTTACATTACTGAAATTAAGAACTTATTAACATCTGGAAAAAACTCTCTTACTTCAAACTTTCTGCTAAAAGTTTCATCTAAAAAAGCATTGATTTCTTTTACAGTGTACAACTGTTCATCCCCACACTGAGAAGGGATGTCAGACATTTCAGACATATTATCATCATCATCACCTTCGTCCATTCCATGACCAATTTCCTCGTCCTCTATCTGTGAAGCAAGAGAGTGATCTTCACTTATCTGCCCTATATTTTCCATTTCCAAAGTACAATTGGCGTAAGACATTTCTGCTTCAACAATTCTTCCACAGTTTTCCTCAACTTCTTCTCTTACTATAGGCCTCCTTTCACTCTCTTGTACAGCACCACAATTTGAATCCTCCTTTTTTTCCGTATCAACTTGATCGTTCCCTGCCTCAATTATTTGCGCTTCTTCTAATGGTAAAACAACTTCAGTTCCATTTGCATTTTCATTTATTTCAACCTACTTTTTCCGTGGACAAACATTTTTCTTATGTCCAATATCTCCGCATTCATAACACTTTAGACTGAAAAAAAATAATAAATAAAAATAATAAAAAACTTAAACAATTACCCAAAAAAGAGGAAAAACAGTTGCTCTTCTCACCCGTGAAACGCTCATGCACCCCACACTCCCAACATGCAACTAGCACGAGAGAGAGAGAGAGAGAGAGAGAGAGAGAGAGAGAGAGAGAGAGAGAGAGAGAGAGAGAGAGTTTTCAAACAGGTTTCCATTAACATTAACCTCATCTGTGACTCGTCAGGCAACAGATAGTCCTATCCCATGAGTTAAAGGGTTACTCCACCCCAAAATTAAAATGTTGTCATTATACACTTACCTGCATGTCGTTCCAACTCCATAAAAGCTTTGTTCGTCTTCGGAACACAATTTAAGATATTTTAGATAAAAACCGGGAGGCTTGTGACTGTCCCATCGACTGCCAAGTAAATACCACTGTCGAGGTTCAGAAAAGAATGAAAAGCATCACCATGTAAGTCCATCTGCCATCAGTGGTTTAATCTGAATTGTATGATGCGACGAGAATACCTTTTGCATGCAAAGAAAATATATATTTTTTTTTCAACAATTCGTCTCCTCTCTGTCTCTCCTCGTCAGCATAGCGCCATTTTGGATATTACCCATCGAACACACGCAGCGTATGCTTTTCTGCGTCCGCCTCAATGCAAGGATGCACTATTTTAATTCAAATCAAAGCATAAATACATGTAGAATACACATCCAATTTTTATTTTCTTTGCGTACAAAAACTATTCTTGTCGCTTCATAAAATTCAGATTAAACCACTGATGGCAGATGGAGTATCCTGGCGATGCTTTTCATTCTTTTCTGAACCTCGACAGTGGTATTTACATGGCAGTCGATGGGACAGTCACAAGCCTCCCAGTTTTTATCTAAAATATCTTAAATAGTGTTCCGAAGACGAACAAAGCTTTTATGGAGTTGGAACGACATGCAAATAAGTGAATAATGACAACATTTTCATTTTGGGGTGGAGTAAACCTTTAAGCCATTGGTGGAGTTGATGCTGACCCTCAAAACAAACAGCATGGTCTCATAAAACCAGTGTTTAATTGAAAATACATGGTTTACTTATATTTGTCTCTGCATTTTAAACTAACAGAAGTATTTTAACAACTAAATTCTTCTCATTCTGACAAACCATATTCATACGTTGTGCATCTCATTATTCATCAATAAAGGAGATGCTTAATCGTCAGTTATTAACTATTGCTCATGGTTTAATTAGCCTTTTTGTCTCTAGTGACAAACTGCAGCTGTCAAATTCTAATGGCTGAAAAGCTTTCAACAATATGCTATAGAGGCACTATGGGGGTGTACTCACTTTTGTGGCCAGTTAATGGCTGTGTGTTGAGTTATTTTGAGGGGACAGCAAATTTACACTGTTATACAAGCCGTACACTCACTACTTTACATTGTAGCAATGTGTCATTTCTTCAGTGTTGTCACATGAAAAGATATGATAAAATATTTACAAAAATGGGTGTACTCACTTCTGTGAGATACTGTATATATTTCTCATGTCATGGTCATATTGCAACTCATCCTGTATTCCACCATGAGAAATATGGTCATATGATTACCCACAGTTATAGTTATTACTGTTTGGAGAGGATAATATGAGTAAGAGTAATATATACCAGTCACAATTGTTTAGTTCACTGTATATTCTTGATTGCAATATTTTTTCTATTTTTGTTGTGTATTTGTTCCCCTCAGATTTGCAGCTTTGTCTTTCATGTACAGTATGTCATTGATTAGTTGTTGTTGGTTTTGTAAGATTTATCACATTTTATGATATGCTGAGATTATAAAATGGCATACAGCACCATTGCAAATGTTTATTGAACTATAGTATAAAATCAATACAACAAGAAGTAAATTTGAATAAGTTAAATACGTAGCCTAACTATTTTCTCAATTTGCTGTATTTCGACGAAGAGTCCAAACAAAGCCACAGTATAACAGTGTCCTCTACAAGTAGCACAGAGCAGCATTTTGTTTTGATACATTTATATAATACAATGATTCACTTTATTCCTCACTGAAGGAATCAACCATTTGAATGAATGATTGAAGGACTCTAGTCTAGATAGTAACTTGCTGCCACCTACTGGCTATTTTACATTCATATTGTTGCTGTATTCAAACTTTAAATATGACCATGTTATGCAATTATATATGTAAATAAACACATTATCTAAATTATTTGTGTATATCAAATCAATCTGGCCTCTGTAGCTGTCTCCTCTGTAACACTGTTATTCCCCTTCCTAGGTTCACTCCGATGTTGCGATGACGTCATTGATTGGGGGAACACCAATGGTGTGACGAATGTCTGAAGCCCTTATACCCTTACACCAATTTATTGGCCCTATAGCGCTTGGCACCGCCCCCCCAAGTATGCTATAAATGCGTGTCGTGCGCTACTGCATCAGATTTCAATTCCTTCAGGAAGCAAATCATCTGTCGACCCGTCGGAAAGCAAATTTTTCTCGTGTTCTCAACTTTTTCTTCGGGTAAACAGAGCAGTTTACTCCTTTAATTTCTGCGCCTCGGGCGGTTTTAGACTGGGTCATCAGGACGAGCACCTCCTCAAGAGGACTTTGAGTGAAAGCCCTAGGGTCATGCGAGCATGGCCCGTTTTTTGACGGCCTTCAAAGCCCCCACCCTTGGGCCGACAGAGCTCTTGGACACCACCCTGTAGTAGAGGTTCCCGCCACTCAGTTGCTTCAGGACCCTATGCAGGAAAATCAGGAGAGGCTTTTATTAACCCCGCCTATGCTACCTGTACACGTGGATGCCAGCAGCTTTCCGCAGTCAGATATCTTGATGCCGGTACAGAGCATCTAAAACCCCTGGCAGACTTTTTGGCCGCATGGCAATGCATGCCCGACATCTCGCAGTGGATACTACGCACCATCCGACATGGTTACACCATACAATTTCGGAAAGGGCCACCCCCTTTTAGTGGGATCCTTCCCACGACAGTACGTCCTGGGCAGGCTACGGTGTTACGCCAGGAAATCGTGTCACTCCTAGAGAAAGGGGCTATAGAAGAATTACCCCCAACTCGGAGGAAGTCAGGTTTTTACAGCCGGTATTTTGCTGTACCCAAAAAAAGATGGTGGTTTACGATTCTGGACTTGCGTCGCTTGAATCTCGCGCTCAGAGTGAGCAAATTCAAGATGCTAACAGTAAAGTCCATCTTGTCTCAGATCCAACCCCGAGATTGGTTTGTGACCATCGATCTAAAGGATGCATACTTTCACATCTAGATCATCAAGAGACACAGGAAGTTCCTCAGGTTTGCTTTCGCGAGCAAAGCTTACCAATACTGTGTTCTCCCGTTTGGACTGGCACTGGCCCCCTGAACATTTACAAAGTGTATGGACGTAGCTCTGGCCCCGTTGCGGCTCCAGGGCATCCACATTTTGAACTACTTGGACGATTAGCTAATATTAGCTCGATCCCAAGATCAGGCACGGCGACATCGAGACTTAGTGCTCTATCATCTATGGCAGGGGTGTCAAACTCAAGGCCCGCAGGCCTATTCCGGACCCAGGCCTATTCTGGACCCAGTTCACTGCCCCATTGGTTCAGTGCTGGAATTTCTTCAGATTCGTTTTTCTGAAGGAGTGACCCCCGTTACTCTCAAAGTGTATGTAGTGGCCATATCTGTGGGACATGCACTCATAGGAGATGTTTCAGTGGGCCGTCATTCTTTGGTCTCACGTTTTATGCAGGGCGCGAGGCAGCTTAGGCCTTTCCGCCCGATACGAGTCCCTTCTTGGGATCTTTCGATTGTTCTGGAAGGTCTGTTGTGTCCCCCCTTTGAGCCTGTGTCAGTAAAATTATTGACTCTTAAAACAATTCTCTTGCTGGCTTTGTCCTCCCTCAAGAGAGCCCTTCATGTATGGACTTCGCCCCAGGGCTGGTAAAGGTCTTATTGCGACCCAGGCTGGACTATGTTCCTAAGGTCGCTTTGAATCCATTCCGTTTTCAGCAAGTGGTCTTAGAGGCTTTCTCCCACGCTGACGCGGGATCAGGTAACATGGGTCTCTGTCCGGTGAGGGCATTAAGAACCTATGTAGACCGCACAGCCCAGTGGCGTGGATCTGACCAGCTATTCGTGTGCTTCGGTGGTAAGAGCAAAGGCTCCGCTGTCACCAAGCAGCGAATGTCGCATTGGATAGTTGAGGCTATCTCTTTAGCCTATGAGGCATGTGGCTTTGACTTCGCCTCTAGGTCTACGTGCTCACTCCACAAGAGCAGTGGCTTCTTCTCAGGCTTTTCTGAAAGGATCATCAATGGAAGATGTTTGTGCTGTGGCAGGATGGTCCTCTCCTAGCACCTTCATCAAGTTCTACAGCCTAGATGTGAGGATGGCTCCTGGCTCCCGGGTTTTATCCACTTGAGCAGATGCTTTCCTCTGTCTCCAGCTATATAAGGCACGTCAGGCCTTATGGTATAGCGTTCCCCAAGCGATTACATTATCGAAGCATCAGAGTGAACCTAGGAAGGGGAATATTTTGGTTATGTATGTAACCATATCTCCCAGAGTAGGGAACAAAAATCTTCTCAAAATCTGTGAAATCCAGGCTAAAGTCTCACAATCGAATTATGAGATAACAAGCATCAAGTTTGATTTCAACCATTAATTTCACTATGATTTCAATCTTTGACATAGCCTTACTCAATGAATATTAAATATACCAAGGTTACGTTTTCACAGAATGTTCGTTACCTTATAAAGGATGATTTTATGTAGAAAACAGTAAATCACACACGCACGTGCATGCACGCATGCGCGCACGCACACACACACACACAAATATTTTAGCTGGGTTTTCACAGGCAGCGTCACATGTATTTATTCAACTTTATTTATTTGTTACATTTATGTTTTAACTATGAATACGGTGATTGTGCTGTTTTTCTTTAAAATAAATGACGCAGATGAAGTGATGAAATTAGATTAGATTAGATTCAACTTTATTGTCACTGTGCAGAGTACAAGGTCAAGGATTGTTTATTCGTCACATACTAAATTATACAGGGTATAATCAGAAGTGAAATGTAAATAAAGTCAGGT
The DNA here is from genome assembly GCA_027422405.1 of Ptychobarbus kaznakovi. NCBI lineage: Eukaryota > Metazoa > Chordata > Actinopteri > Cypriniformes > Cyprinidae > Ptychobarbus > Ptychobarbus kaznakovi. The sequence goes on from CM049808.1 coordinate 2,419,526, forward strand.
CCGCTCAGTGGACAGTGCAAAAAAAATCTAATTAAATAAAAGTAGCACAACACAAGAGCATATATATATAAATATAAGTAAAAAAAAAAGAAGAAATAAAGAGTACAATGTGCAATAGAATAAAAAGTGCAAAACAAATAAGATGTGCAAAACAAATAAGATGTGCAAAACAGTATACTGGGACTTAATAAATAGTAATATGAACAGGGATGTGCAAACGGGTTGTACCGGGTATATACATGTAGCAGCAATACGGATGATGAGAATAGTGAATGTTTTGCAGTTAATAAATGAGTCTTGTAAATGTTTATGAAACTGAGTTTGTGTTAAGGAGCCTGATGGCCTGAGGGAAGAAGCTCCTCCTCAGTCTCTCAGTTTTTGCCATCATGCTCCTGAAGCGCTTGCCAGATGGCAGTAAACAGAAAAGATGTTTACCGGGGTGATTTGAGTCTTTGAGGATTTTTGCAGCTCTGCTTTTGCAGCGTTTGAGGTAGATGTCCTGCAGAGAGGGGAGGGCAGACCCTGAGATGCGCTCAGCCAAGCGCACGACTCTCTGTAGAGCTTTGCAGTCCTGATTTAATGAGTTACCATACCACACTGAGATGCACTGAGTCAGTACACTTGCTATGGCCCCTGAGTAGAATGTTTTCAGGATTGTTGGTGAGACCATGAATTTCCTCAGCTGTCGCAGATGGTACAGTCTTTGCCTGGCTTTCTTAACCTGAGTCTGAATGTGTGTAGTCCATGTCAGGTCATCGGAGATGTTTACACCGAGGTACTTGAAGCTACTCACCCTCTCCACAGGGGTCCCACTGATCATAAGAGGAGTGTAGGGCCGCTGCTGTCTCTTCCTGAAGTCCACGATCAGCTCTTTAGTTTTGCTCACGTTCAGAGAGAGACAGTTGTCCTGGCACCATGATGTGAGTCTCTCTACCTCATCCAAGTATGCGGCCTCATCATTGTTGTTAATGAGGCCCAGAACCACAGTATCATCAGCAAATTTAACAATAGAGGTGGAGCTGTGAGAGGACACGCAGTCGTGAGTGTATAGAGAGTAGAGCAGGGGGCTCAGGACACAGCCCTGTGGGGCTCCTACGTTCAGGGTGATGGAGTTGGAGGTGAACTGGCCGACTTTCACCACTTGTGGTCTGGCGGTGAGGAAAACTTGAATCCAGTCACAAAGTGAAGAGGTTATGCCGAGGTCTGAGAGTTTAACAGCCAGCTTGGTGGGGACTATAGTATTGAAAGCGGAGCTATAGTCGATGAAAAGCAGCCTCACATAGTTGCCGTTTTTGCTGTCAATGTGAGTGAGGGACGAGTGCAGGACCTGAGAGATGGCATCGTCAGTAGACCTATTTGGCCGATAGGCAAACTGAAGAGGGTCCAAAGTAGCAGGGATGGAGGAGCAAATGTGGTTCTTTAATAGTCTCTCAAAAACCTTCATGACTGTTGATGCGAGGGCAACTGGACGATAGTCATTCAGGCAAGAGGGTTTACTGTTCTTAGGCACAGGGATTATGACAGATTTTTTAAAGGAGGTGGGAACAACAGAGGTAGCAAGGGACTCATTAAATATGGATGTAAACAAACCAGCAAGCTGATCAGCACAGGACCTCAGAACGCGGCCAGTAATCCCATCAGGTCCTGCTGCTTTTCTGACGTTTACTCTCTTTAGTTCCCTCCGAACCTCGTCCTCCGACACGGTGATTACATGATCATCGCTGCTCTGTCTGCTGCTTCCTGACGCGCTGATCGGCAGAGTCGCGCCACCATTACATTCAAAGCGGCCGTAGAAGGTGTTTAACTCTTCGGCCAGCAACGGATCTGCTCTCACCTCTGCAGAGGAATTATTTCCAGAGGAACAGATGGTCTTCAGTCCCTGCCACATGCGTCGAGAGCCATTGAGCTGAAAATGTGACTCAATTCTCTCCCTGTATCGGCGTTTAGCAGCGCTAACTGCACGTCGGAGAGCATAGCACGATGCTTTGTACTCGCTCAAGTTTCCTGATAAAATACCGGCGTTGTATGCGGCAGTTCGATGATTAACCGCATCACGGATTGTTCTGTCCATCCACGGTTTCTGATTTGAGAATGTCCTTATTGTTACTGTTTCAGTAGCTTGCTTGGTTAGCGTGTTGACAAAGCTCAATGCTACATCTGTGAATTCGCTGACATCAGATGAACTCGCCCGGAACATGTCCCAGTCGACGTCATCAAGAGACGCCTGTAGCATAGCTTCAGAGTGGGAGGACCAGCGCGTCACTTCCCTCTCCACCGGGGGTTCCTGGACGATCCGTTGTTTGTAATCCAGTGTGAGGAAAATGGCGGCATGGTCCGATTTTCCAAAAGCCGGCAGTGAGTGGGCTTTGTAGGCATTTTTAAACTGAGTGTAGCAATGATCGAGTGTATTCAGTCCTCTAGTTGGACAGGATATATGCTGATGAAAGTTAGGCATGACCTGCCTGAGGTTGGCTTTGTTAAAGTCCCCCGCGATGATGGAGGCAGCGTCAGGATGTTTGTTGATATATCCGCTGAGCACATCGTGGAGTTTGGACAAAGCCAAGCTAGTATCTGCCTGTGGTGGAATGTAAACAGCAGTAGCCATAATCGATGAAAACTCCCGGGGCAGATAGAATGGGCGGCAGATAATGGACAGATGTTCTAGATGAGGCGAGCAGGAACACGACAGAATGGAGATATTTCTGGGGTCACACCATTTCTTGTTAATCATGAAACACACTCCACCACCTTTGGTTTTTCCGGCCTCGGCTGTTCTGTCCATCCGTAAAACAGAAAAGTTATCAGACGGGGTTACCGCAGTGTCCGGGACCGAGGGCGTGAGCCATGTTTCAGTCAAACAAAAGATGTTACAGTCCCTAATGTCCCGTTGGAAACTAATCCTGGCTCTAAGATCGTCCATCTTATTCTCCAAGGATTGGTACAAGTACAGAGACAATGAAATGCAGTTAGCATCTAACCAGAAGTGCAAATAACCAAGAGGGTGAAAAAAAATGGCCGCGGTGGCGTGGTGTGGTATCCTGGCAGGTGCTGCGACTCCACTTTTTCTATACCTAGCTGTCCGTTTTCTCTGTCTTTATGCACATTTGTCAGAGACCCCTTTTAATTTTACTTGCAGAGTTAAACGTTGCAATCACGAAAAAATTGAATCTATGTTTCGTGGTGTGTTTTTTCTACTACTACTTTTTTCTACGGCTGCACTACAGGCACGTGTTGTGTCCAGAACTCTCCACATTGATCAGTTGTGTCCCAAAAACTTGAGTAATTATGTTGCTCCAGGGAACAACTGTTCATACTCTGGTGTTTACCAGCCACTTACTTGTGTGGGAAGCTTTCGTCATAACTTGCTTGGATACTATACAATTTAATCATCTGTACTGGACCATGGACATGCTGTGATGCGTAAATATGCCACTAGACAGCGGGGTTTCACTGCGCCGTCACGAAAGACTCATGGGTTCTTGCTTATTTTACTGCTGCTTTCTGGGGATGTTCAATTAAATCCGGGACCGGTTAACCCAGCAACACAACTGGTCTCTAGATTTGAGCCTCATGTGAGGGCAACTTTGGCATCTCACGACGAGGTGAGTGCCTGGGGATTTCCCGTGGATTTACCCAGCCCGTCAAACAGCGAAGTGTGTTTAATCAACAACGTACACAATGCTTCAGTGCACGATATTTCTACACTGCTCGGCGGAGACTCTACAAGATCTATGGAGGCATCAGCGACTACACTTAATGTCTCCACATGTCGAAATCCTGCAGTAAGAAAGCAGAGTGTATGTAGAAATTTTCAGACTGTAAATCATGCAAAGGTTTTGTGGGATCCGAATGTGAAACCGAGAGGAGTTTTTGGTGGACATTTAAATATCAGGAGTATTGTATCAAAGAACGAACAATTGTCTCATTTACTATCTAATTCAAACTTGGACTTCCTTTGCTTATCTGAAATGTGGTTGCATTAATTATCTTCTCCAAGTGTATTTATGATGCCTGGATATCAATGTTTTAGATGTGATAGATCATTAGGAAGGGGAGGGGGAGTGTTAATATACATGAGAAATGGTATTAAGTGTGAACGTCTTGTGTTTAACTTTGTTAACAATTTGGAGTTTGTAGGGCTAAAAATTATTTTGTCTAGCCAAATGTAATTTATTATCATGTGTGTGTATAGACCCCCCTCAGCAAATTACATATTTTTTAAACAACTTACAGAAATTTTAAAGGAATGTAATCATAACAAATAAATAATTATTTTGGGTGATTTTAACTTGAACTGGGAGGACAAAATAAAGAGAAAAAAAATAAAAATTATTGCAGATAAATATCTTTTAAATCAGATAATTACAGGACCCACAAGAATTACTAAATCATCTAAGACACAGCTAGACTTAATATTCACAAACAAACCTGAAAGTATAACCAAGAGTTACAATTTGATCACTGGGTTATCTGACCATAACTTAACCTTGGTTGCTCGGAAACTGACTAAAAACAGGTTTAAGAACAATGTGATAACTTCTAGTAATGTTGTCTGCTGTATACCTAAAGGACAACTAGCGGAGTTCAATAAGGAAATAGCTAGTTTAAAGTGGGATGACATATTATCTTCACAGGATGTAGAGTATGACTGTAACACACTTATCAATATGGTTTGTATATAACCAATATAACCTTGTCAGGGACAAATTTACTATAAAAGTCCAGAAAAAATGTAAGTATAAAAATAATCTACCTTGGTTCAACGATAACTTATGGAAGCTGAAGAAGAACAGGGACTCTGCATTAAAGACGGCTATTAAGTCAGGTAGGGACATCGACAGGCTTTGTTACAAAGGACTGCAGAATCAAGTTATTCGAGAGCTGAGAGTAGCTAAATCAAGTTATTATCTTCATCAATTGAACGAGACAAAAGAAAATAGTAAATTAATTTGGAAAAATGTTAACAGCCTTCTACAGAAGGAGTCAAATTATCCAGGAGATCTCAAAATCAAATTTAAATCTAGATGATTACTCTATTGCTACTGCTTTTAATTATTTTTTTAATTTTTTTTATTTCTAAAAATTTAGAAAAAGGGATAGAAATATTCTTCCGTCTGATGTTGATAGCCAAGGTTTTAACCTAGCCATGACTAGCGAAACACAGGTTAACAAAGTTATCAGTTCACTTAGAAATACTAAATGTAGGGATGCTCATCAGTTTGACACTAAGTTTCTCAAAACTCACAAAGATACTTTAGCTCCTGTTATCTCTTATTTCATTAATTTATCATTTGTACACAGTGTTTTTCCTACTGCTTGGAAGCAAGCCATTGTTTCTCAGATTTTTAAATCTGGGGATCATTGTGAGGTTAGTAACTATAGACCTATCAGTATATTGCCAGTAGTCTCAAAGGTTATAGAAAAGGTAGTTCTCGAACAACTGACATCTTATCTTAATATAGCTAAGGCTGGTTTACACTGTATGCAATTTGGTTTCAGAGTAAATCACTCCACTGAAACAGCTACTTTACACCTAACAGAGCAAATAAAATCCAAGCTTGACAAAGGTGGAACAGTTGGTGCTATATTTTTAGATGTGTAAAGCCTTTGACACGGTTAATCACAATGTTCTTCTGACTAAATTATCCAAGTTCCAACTTTCATCTGGGGCCTTAGCTTGGATCTCCTCATATTTATTAAACAGACAGCAATGTGTAAAAATGAAAGGGGTTCATTCGAATACTATAAACTCTACAATGGGCGTACCTCAAGGATCAATACTAGGCCCTTTACTATTTAGTTTATACATCAATGATCTCCCACAGCAGTGCGAAGGGATACAAGTGCAAATGTATGCTGACGATACTGTTATTTTTACACACGCGAGGACCGCAGAGTTAGCTGCGGAAAAGCTAAATGTTGCTATGGAAAGGATTACACAGTGGTTAGAGCAATCGTGTCTTACTTTGACTACTGGTAAAACAAAATGGATGTTTTTTTTCTAAAATGAAGGCATGTTCTTCTAATGCAGATATTTTTATAAATGGTGAGAAGATAGAAATTGTCACTGATTTTAATTATCTAGGTTTAACGTTGGACTCAAACCTTAGTTTTAAAAAATATGTAAAGAAATTAGTGAGGACTATAAAATATAGTTTGATAAATTTCAGACAAATTAGACAATGTCTACCTACTGATATAGCTAAGATCTTTATGCATGCTACAATTTTTTGTCATCTGTCATATTGTCTTACATGTTGGGGTCAAGCAGGAGAAACTGTTATTAAACCTTTAAAATCTCTTTACAAACAGACTCTAAAAACTTTGGACAAAAAGTCTAGCCAATACCACCATTGTAGGGTTTTGGAGAAATGCAATTTTCTGAGCTTTGACAATTTTAGACTTTTTTCGAATTTATGTTATGTTTTTACAAAATTTGAAATGGCTTGGCCCCTTCTATACTTTGTGATTTTGTGCACTTTCGTTCTACTGCCTCTGTAAGATTTACTTGATCATCATCCACTAGTGACTGTGTTATTCCCTTTCGTCACTCTGCTTTTGGATTATCGTCTTTCTCAGTGAAAGCTATTACATGTTGGAACACTCTATCGGAATACATAAGGATGAGCACATCTATTGACATTTTTAATTTGAAACTAAAATCTTATTTAAAATCAACTCAACTATGTAAACACTGACATGGTTATGGAGTGGCTCTGATATAATGTGTATAAGTATCATTGTATTGTATGTTTTTTGTGTTTTACTGTGATTGCGATTACCTGCCAAGGGGCTGCGGATGGAAACTAGCCATTGGCTAAATTCGGTACAATGCATGAAATGGAAACATTTGTTAAAATTGTGCATGGTCCCTTTTCAAATACATTTTAATCAAGTAAAAATAACAAAGTATATACAAACCCGATTCAAAGAACGTTGGGACACTGTACAAATTGAGAATAAAAACAGAATGCAATGATGTGGAAGTTTCAAATTTCAATATTTTATTCAGAATACAACATAGATGACATCAAATGTTTAAACTGAGAAAATGTATCATTTTAAGGGAAAAATAAGTTGATTTTAAATTTCATGGCATCAACACATCTCAAAAAAGTTGGGACAAGGCCATGTTTACCACTGTGTGGCATCCCCTCTTCTTTTTATAACAGTCTGCAAACGTCTGGGGACTGAGGAGACAAGTTGCTCAAGTTTAGGAATAGGAATGTTGTCCCATTCTTGTCTAATACAGGCTTCTAGTTGCTCAACTGTCTTAGGTCTTCTTTGTCGCATCTTCCTCATTATGATGTGCCAAATGTTTTCTATGGGTGAAAGATCTGGACTGCAGGCTGGCCATTTCAGTACCCGGATCCTTCTTCTACGCAGCCATGATGTTGTAATTGATGCAGTATGTGGTCTGGCATTGTCATGTTGGAAAATGCAAGGTCTTCCCTGAAAGAGACGACGTCTGGATGGGAGCATATGTTGTTCTAGAACTTGGATATACCTTTCAGCATTGATGGTGCCTTTCCAGATGTGTAAGCTGCCCATGCCACACGCACTCATGCAACCCCATACCATCAGAGATGCAGGCTTCTGAACTGAGCGCTGATAACAACTTGGGTTGTCCTTGTCCTCTTTAGTCCGGATGACATGGCGTCCCAGTTTTCCAAAATGAACTTCAAATTTTGATTCGTCTGACCACAGAACAGTTTTCCACTTTGCCACAGTCCATTTTAAATGAGCCTTGGCCCAGAGAAAACGCCTGCGCTTCTGGATCATGTTTAGATATGGCTTCTTTTTTGACCTATAATGTTTTAGCCGGCAACAGCGAATGGCACGGTGGATTGTGTTCACCGACAATGTTTTCTGGAAGTATTCCTGAGCCCATGTTGTGATTTCCATTACAGTAGCATTCCTGTATGTGATGCAGTGCCGTCTAAGGGCCCGAAGATCACGGGCATCCAGTATGGTTTTCCGGCCTTGACCCTTACGCACAGAGATTGTTCCAGATTCTCTGAATCTTTGGATGATATTATGCACTGTAGATGATGATAACTTCAAACTCTTTGCAATTTTTCTCTGAGAAACTCCTTTCTGATATTGCTCCACTATTTTTCGCCGCAGCATTGGGGGAATTGGTGATCCTCTTCCCATCTTGACTTCTGAGAGACACTGCCACTCTGATAGGCTCTTTTTATACCCAATCATGTTGCCAATTGACCTAATAAGTTGCAAATTGGTCCTCCAGCTGTTCCTTATATGTACATTTAACTTTTCCGGCCTCTTATTGCTACCTGTCCCAACTTTTTTGGAATGTGTAGCTCTCATGAAATCCAAAATGAGCCAATATTTGGCATGACATTTCAAAATGTCTCACTTTCAACATTTTATATGTTATCTATATTCTATTGTGAATAAAATATAAGTTTATGAGATTTGTAAATTATTGCATTCCTTTTTTATGCACAATTTGTACAGTGTCCAAACTTTTTTGGAATCGGGTTTTGTATATAAATATAAAATATGTGTATATACTGTACATTAAGCTTTATGACATCTAGTGCAAGTTATGAGGTAAAGGGGGAGAGACTAGCTCAGTGCAAATGACTGTACATACAACTTAGGTTGCAAGGAAGTATAAACAGAAGGTGCATTTTACACTGAGTATGAACAGAAGGTGCATTATACAGTGAGGTATGTAAATAGCATATGTTTATATATGGCCAATGACCTTAACGGCAAGGTATAAATGTGCAAGGGAATGTGCAAAATATCAGAGAAATGTGCAAAATAACAGAGGGAATAATAAGAACATTGTGAGTGAGGAGTGCAGACAGGTTGTTGAACAGTGCAGTTTTTTTGTTAAGCATTAGGTGGTCCATCTAGGATGTAGTGTTTGTTCAGCACCTGAGATTGGAGTTCAGTAGGCTGACAGCTGAGGGAAATAAACTGTTCCTGAGTCTGCTGGTGCGAAAACGAAGACTCCTATAACGTCCCCCCGATGGGAAAGGAGTGAACAGTCTGTGATTTGGGTGAGAGGAGTCCTTGATGATACTTATCACTCTCCTTAGGCAGCGTTTGTGGTAAACGTCTTTGATGGAGGGTAGCCCGACACCAGCGGTGTATTGGGCAGTTTTCACTACCCGCTGGAGGGCTTTCTGGTCCGAAACAGTGCAGTTGCCATACCACATTGTGATGCAGTTTGTGAGAATGCTTTTAATAGTGCAACGGTAAAAGTTCAGCAGGATGTGGGGGGACAGGTGAGCTTCCCGTTGTTTCCTAAGGAATTAAAGGCGCTGTCGTGCCTTTTTGATCAGTATGAAGGTATTGAGGGACCAGGAAAGATCCTCAGAGAGATGGACACCAAGGAACTTGAAGCTCGCCATGCACTCCACTCCAGCCCCATCAATGTAGATGGGAGTGTGTGTGGTCCTTCTTAGTCCGCCGGTGATCAACAATCAGCTCTTTGGTCTTCTGAGTGTTGAGTGCAAGGTTGTTGTTGGCACACCATGTTGCTAGATGCTGAACCTCATCTCTGTAGGCCGTCTCATCATTGCCGCTGATCAGGCCTACCACTGTGGTGTCATCTGCAAACTTGATTATAGCGTTAGAGCCATGCACAGGTATGCAGTTGTGGGTGAAAAGGGAGTCGAGGATTGGGCTCAGCACACAGCCCTGTGGTACTCCAGTGTTTAGATTGAGGACGGAGGAGGTGTGGTTACTGAGCGGTGAGAAAGTCTAGGGTCCAGTTACAGAGGGAGGGGCTGATGCCAGGTCGTCAGGTGTGAGCACAGCTTTGATGGGTGGTTCTGTTTTTCAACGATTAAAGCGAGCATAAAAGTTGTTCAGTTCGTCAGGGAGGGTGGCATTGCTGTTTTAAATCTATCCTCAATGCGCAGTTTGTAATTGTATTTAGCTGATTGAATTCCCCTCTTCAGATTAGACCTGGACAAGCTGTAAGCTTCATGGTTGCAAGACTTCCTTGTTCATCCAGGGTTTCTGATTGGGGTACAAATATGTTTTTTTTGGGTGGTTACCTTGTTAACACATCTGTTGATATGATGCAGAACAGAGCTGGTGTAGAGGTTAACATCTGTGTGGGTGTCCAGTGTGGCCCGAGAAGAAAACAAATTCCAGTCTGTGTTTAGGAACTCCTGCTGTAGTGAATAGTCTGCTTCTTCTAGCCAAACTTTAACAGTCCTCACGGTGAGTTTCACATGTTTGATGATGGGGGTGTATTTGGGTAGCAGGAACAGGGAGAGGTGATCAGATTGTCCAACGTGGGGAAGGGGAGTTGCTCTGTAAGCATCAGGGATGTTTGTATAAACATGATAAAGAGTATTGTCTGCTCTTGTAGGGAAATAAAAGTTTTAAGAGAAGAGAGATTAAGAGAGAGAGATTATAGTTTTGATAGTTGTTCTCAGATTGGCATGATTGAAATCACCAGAAGACTCCACCCGGATGTGTTTGCAGCTTACTAACAACAGAATATAGCATTGATGGATAATGTGGCATGGATAACACTTTATCAAAATGTGGCATGGATAGCACTTAATCAAATCTGGGAACTTATTTTATTATTTTATGCAATCTATGTGAATTTTAATGGAACTGTTCAAAATTATTTCCATCTTGCTCCTGTTCACTCACGCTGCAGAAGGTCTGTGTTCTGCAGCTATTAAAATCCTGTTATGGTTAACTGCATTTGATTATCTTTGCTTATGTATTCATTGTGTCTTTCCAGCAATGTGATTTGCCTGTATTTATGATTACACTGCCAGGCTCTGTGCGCCCTTGTGGATTAAATGACACATTTATTACATTTAAATTGAGGTAAGTAAGCTTAAAGTTGAGGAAGAAAGCTTCCTCTTCATCTTTTGGAAATTAAACCACTTGTTTGGTCTCTTACAAGCACTGCAGAATACTGGCAATAAAATACAGTAAAATATAAAAAGCACAGTCAAAACTTTCTGTAATGGCGACAAATTTATGCTATTGTGATTTGAAGCAGTGTTTTACTGCAGTTCTCTTTCAGAGAAGATGGTTTGGATCTGAAAGTGTATACAAACATGAATGTCAACTAAATAATACAAAATGTCAACATGATTTAAAACCAGCTGAATGTCTGAATGAATGACCATTGGACTTTGTTTTGGATAGTAAGATTTTAAATGTTTTTAAAATAAGTTTCTTATGCTCATGAAGGCTGCATTTATTTGATTAGAAATACAGAAAATAAAATTGTGGAATAGTATTACAATTTAAAACAGCTTTCTTTTTAAAAGTACTTTAAAATATAATGTATTCCAGTGAAGCAAAGCTGAAATTTCAGCATCATTACTCTAGTCTTCAGTGTCACATGATCCTTCAGAAATCATTCCAATATGCTGATTTATAATCAATGTTGGAAACAGTTGTGCTTTAGCAAAACAGTGTTCAGTCAAAATGTTAATTTTCTGTTACTATATATATATAGTCATATATATCATTCATTCATTCATTCATATAGTATATACTATATATATATATATATATATATATTATATATATATATATATATATATATATATATATATATATATATATATATATATATATATATATATATATATATATATATATATATATATATATATACTACTATTCAAAAGTTTGGGATGCCATTTATTTTTATTATTATTATTTTTTATAAATTAATATTTTTTATTCAGAAAGATAAGTTAGATGGATAAATAGTTGATAGTAATGACTTATATTGTTTGAAAAAAAATATTTTGAATAAATGCTGTTCTTTTAAACTTTTATTCAAAGAATAAAAGAAAAAGCATTACAAGTTACAAAAAGCTTCAACACTGGATGATTTCTGAAGGATCATGTGACACTGAAGACTGGAGTAATGGCTGATGAAAATTCCGTGCTGCATAATATATAATATTTTAAAGTAGACAGATAGATAGATAGATAGATAGATAGATAGATAGATAGATAGATAGATAGATAGATAGATAGATAGATAGATAGATAGATAGATAGATAGATAGATAGATAGATAGATAGATAGATAGATAGATAGATAGATAGATAGATAGATAGATAGATAGAAATTGCAAAAATATTTCACAATATTATTGTACTTTTTTATCTGAAAATCAAATCAATACAGCCTTGATAAGCATAAGAGACTACATTAAAAAAACATCTCAAACATCGCTAACCTTTGAAAGGCAGTGTATATCAGAGGGTACCCTAACCCTAACCCATGTGTAGGTGATCAGATGAGGAACCAGGGGCAAATGTGAGCTTACAGGTACAACACAACAACAACAAATATACTATAATATAAGATAATAACACCTTCCATTCTCACTCAGTCTGCAATAGTGTAATGGAACGCACTGATGACTCATCATGTTTGTACGAACAGGGTGCGCGGAGGTATGCAAATACATACATTGACAGGCAGGCAGGTAGCCTGGACAGAACACATGCTAGGTTGTTTTAACCCAACCTTCTGGGCAGTAACCCAACCGCGGGGTATAAACAACCCAATCGCTGGGTTTGTCCGTATTTTACCCAGCGCTGGGTTGTAACCCAGCATTTTTTGAGTAAATCAATCAGAGTTGTCCATAGGGACACAAGATGCTCAGAAGAGATTGAAAGCCTGCCAGTCGTAGTAAGTCTTACACTTTTGGTTAAAAAAAATCATTAGATGTTCTATATTTGTCTACAACACGCCCGGGGAATGAGACAGCACAAGAATCCAGATATAGACTTACCACATAAGCCGGTGTATCAACATATGCTGTTCATTATAAATGCCTGGAAATCTGTTTCACCATTCAGTCAGCAAACCATTTTGGAGTTTAATCAAAAAAAAGTACCCTAATCCTATACTAAGTATGCAATATATGTGATTGTATAAGAATATCAATCAATAAGGACACCATCACTTTCACTTATAAATAAATCAGGATTATGTTTCTCTAATATTTCACATTATTCATAGTATATTTTCTCAGTTTTTAAATTGGCTGTTGCTGTCCCTATCTTTGAACTGCTTCTTTGCTTCAGCAAGCACATGCTCTCTTATAAAACCCCTCAGCCAATGGTTTCTTCTGAAAGAAATGAATTGATGCTACAACATAAGCACAGTTCATGATAGGAAGATCAAATAACAAGGAGAAAAGCAGACCATAAAACTGAATCACACTGAATTTGAAAAGAGCTGTCTACACTTTCAATTTATGGAAATTAATTTGGTGATACATGCCAGGTGGACTCTTGTGGGTTAGTGAGTACAGAGAATGAATAGATTTACATGCCTTTATTAAAATCTAAATTTCTAATGACTAAATGTTTAACTGAATAAATGCATTTTGTGTGTGTGTGTGTGTACACATATATACACACATACATATAGCCATATGTATGTATATATATATATATGTGTGTGTGTGTGTGTGTGTATACACATATGATCTTCATATAATTAAGTGTCCATCGTTTAGGAAACATAATCTAACAGTGACATAATTCTTAACGTGTCACTTTATCATTAAAGCCCATGTAAAGTCAATATTAAATGTGTGTTCTGAGTTTGTCACGCCATAGGAAATTGTCTTATTAACCACCCAGCCAAATTTGAATTCTAAAAAAATGCCAAGTAAATAAAATAAGGTATCAAAGTCTTCAAAAAATGCTCTCAAACGCTGGGGGCATGTCTGCTGGCGGCGCTGAAACCACGTCCGCCATGTCTGGGGAGGAGCAGGGAACGGGGGACTCGCTGCCGGCTGCCCTCGACCGGAGGAACCATTGCCGTCTGCCAGGAGGCGGAGGAGTGCCGGGCTGTCCACCAAAGATGTCCAGTACCATTGCATGGCACCGCGAGTGAGAGCCTCTCAGCTGGTTGAGGAACAAACGGCAGTGTGTCCGGGAACCGGACTGTAATTTTTTTTCCCCTCTCTCATCTCTGTCTCTCCTCATCCTTCCGTCTCCTTTTCTCTCACCTAGTCTGTCCTTACCCCAGGTACGCCACATTAAAGTAGTAATTAGGTACTCTTTTAGTAATTAGTTGATCCGCAAGGTGGAAACGCTGCCATGGGGGTATCGATTCACAAGGTAGCCAAAGAAAAACTGCATAAACATATGGCTTAACACACCTCCGGAATAAGCTTAGACACTGTCCGGCATCCCAAACGGTAGCTTGCAGCAATACTTGGTCACTGCTAGCCTTTCCGCTGTGCTTACCGGACTTCTCTGAGTTTTTCTAACATCACACTGTAATCTTCATAACTGCTCCCTACGGGCCCCGCTAGGCATGGGGAGGTATTGCAATTTGGCGCAAAGTGCATGCGTCAAACGTCTGTGTACGCGTACGAGTCAAATTAAGTATACTTTGCCAGGCTGCGCGTTCGACTGTGCGCATACTCTAACGTGCGCGTAAAAAGAAGAAGTATACTTAGGCCTTTAGAGTGTTGGGGAGGGGCTGTGCTCGGTGGCTCGATTGCGTCATGCAGTCATGATTTAGCCCCGCCCAAAAAAAATCCTGATCACGAAAATGGTGAAAAAAATGTTAACGGTCTAACTCCACAATTAAGTACTACATAGTTCACAGTCTTTGTAACATGTTTCAGCAATGCATGTGCACACAACATTTTTTTTAGAATTGACTTTACACAGACTTTAATATATATTTTTGAAACCATTTTCTCCTTTACATAGGACGAGATCTGTTATTTCTCACTTCTTTACAGAAGACTATTATATTATTATACTTACTGTAACACACACACACACACACACACACACACACACACACACACACACACACACACACACACACACACACACACACACACACACACACACACACACACACACACACACACACACACACACACACACACACACACACACACACACACACACACACACACACACACAATTTAATAATGGAGCTCAGACACACACTTAATGATAAACTAATGTCACCACTATATTATCATCCATAACAGTGACTCAGGGTCACACATGAATACAGCCAGGGCTTTACATGCTATGTGCTCTTTTAATGTTTCAAAACAGCATAGCACAAGGTCACTGCTCAAAATGGATTTCTGAAAGTGCTCTTAGTGTAACAGTGACTCCATATTCTTGTAATAAAACACACAGACAGACATCAGAAAGATCTCACTAAAGGTGAAATGAGTCCATTTATAACATCCATAGCTAACAAAAATCAGCAAGAGTTATTAGAGGAGCGGCATGTCAGTGTACCTGTGCATTTCCATTTTCCATAATGTATTCTTACCCACTATAGTCTGCTGTTTAGAGGCCACACCCAGTGAGTGAAGCTGATGGTAAGTTACATTTCTGCACCTCAATCATGCTGACATTCACATGGAATACACACAGAAATAAAAGTTATTTATTTTTTTAACTTCCATTTACTTCTACACATTTACTTCTAGTAATTTGTTGCATACAATTAAATTCCTGCATTTAGATTTAACTTATAGTGTATTTTAAAACAGCAGTGTTGTTCTGATATTTTTTTTTTTTAAATAAATTAACTGTAAATTTACACCTGCAGGTTTTAATATGAAGAGCCCCAAATTTAAAATTCTTGAATTCAATTTAACCAAAAAAATAATAATAATTATACTCTGGTAAAAACGAATATATATATATAAATAAGTCTATTCTGAATATCTGTTCAGCTATTCGGTATGAATTCACATTGTGTGTTTTTAACATTTCATCATCAAATTTATGCAAGGCACCACAAAATTAATTCTGCAGTGGTTGCTAAACCACAAGTCTAAAAATAACACTGGACAGAGGAGAAATTATGACACATTTTGATTGGTTCTTCAGTGAGTGTATTCACTTTACCTACCTGCAAGAAAATGTCTTAAAGGGGTCATATGATGCTTTTTAAAGATCATTATTTTGTGTATTTGGTGTAACAGAATATGTTGGCATGCTTTAATGTTCAAAAAACACATACTTTTTCAAATGCTGTACATTATTGTAGGTCCTTTATGCCCCGCCTCTCTCAAACATACAAAGTCACTCCTTCCAACAAGTGCAGTCTGCTCCGATTGGCCAACTGGCAAAGTGCATTGTGATTGGCCGAACACCACAAGCAATAGTCGGAAATGTAACGCCCCTTTCCATAATACTTTAAAATAAAAGTAAAGACAGTTAATAATGTCCTTAGTTTTAGCATCAGTTCAAGCCTGAGAGGGGAACAGAGTCACGTGAGAGACACAGTGATGATGCTCGTATGTGTTTGCAAAGAAGCCGCTGATCGATGCGCTGTAATGTGACCCTGTCTCTCTCTCTCTCTCACACACACACGATGCGCAAAACTCCACATTTGAACAGTCAATATCAAATACTTAAACTAATAACAAAACATACATACAGTCGCTGATTCAGAAGCGCCAGATTGTCATAGCAAAGTCAGAATTACCTCCTCTCCTAGGTTCACGAAACCATCCATAAAATGCGTTGTGATAACATCTGGGTTGTAGGGGTTACACAGACTAGTCGACTTCAGTGCTCTGCCATGACGCTTTAAGCTTGAAGTCGACTAGTCGCTGGTCCTATAGAGGGTGCAATAGCATAATAAATCCACATTTACGGTCCGTTTCCAAACAGTTAAAATTACAAACTAATTCATACTCTGAATGCGTTCAACAAGATATGTGTGATTATATTACTGGATGCTGGAAATTGAACGGCAGAATGCAGGTTTTAAACAGCTTATTGTACAGGTAAGTTAATCACGTTCTAATCTAATGTGCTGCTGCACACAGCCCTAGTGATAAGTTGACTTAACTTAAAAAAAATGAGAAAACCCATTGCCTTAAAATTATTAAGTCAACTTATCACTTTTTACAGTGTAGAAACACACAGTGTCTCCCTGACATGGCTGCATCAACATTAACTGCGGTTACTGAAACCATGCCTTCTTTCTTGGCGTGATCATTTGGGCAGCATTACGCAAATATTTCCACACCGTGACGTAGACATGTGGGGGCGTGGTTGAATGAGCCGTTTTAGGGGGCAGAGTCTTAACTTTTATAAAGACTATCTCTTTGGTTTTGAGACTTTAGTCTTTGCAACTTCAGGGATCTTATCAATGCACAAACAGCTATAACACTCCAAAGAGAAAGCAAAACTTGAAATCGCATCATATGACCCCTTTAAGCCATTCTTTTTTGCAAACCTCTTAAACTGTCAATGAAAAACAAGAGCCGCTAGTCTTAATGGAACTTAAAATGGATTTACGTTAACTAAAATCAGCTGAATAGGTTAACAAGAGAGATGTGTTAAAAATCATTTTCTCAGCCTGGGCTCTGGAGACTCACTTCCCTTCAGTCATTTTTCAACTTGTTCCTCTAAGTTGAAGGAAAGGGTGTTGAAGCAGCTTCTAATAATAAAATAGCACATGAGTCAAGCTTTCGCACATAACACTATGGAACATCTTTTACTGTAGCCTCATTACCTCCAACAGTCAAAGGCCCTGGCTTGAATTCACTATTACACATTGAATGCAATTAGATGCTCAGTCAAAGTTATCATTTGCAGAACAAATTACCATATTATTAATTCAAACATTAGCAGTGAAAGAAATAGTGAGAATTTTAAAATCAAGCAACTTTCTTTACTAGCTACAAACTGAGTTGAATATACAGCATTTTTGATAGATTGACAATTCTTATACAATGGTTTATAGGAATTAGGACAAACAGTAATCATCATACAATTCAAAACACTTGGATCGAATATTCGGTTTCATTTGGTTGAATATAGGTTATTACTTTGGAGATTTGATAGGCAGGTTAGTAGGCAGCAAGTGTGTGATTATAAGGCACAAATGAAGGATATGATACTGATTGTCGTCCTTTACAACTGTGGTAATACCTAAATGCAACGGCATGCTGTGAATTACCTTGTTTTTGGTTAAAAATTGCACATCCAATTGAGAAGACAAACAGTGCAGACAGAGAAAACAATGATATTGATATAGTGCCATCTGCTGGTGCAACAACATGCAAATACTTGGTAAGATCTCATACAGGCAATACTTGTATTGATCATTAACAAATGCAATACATGGTAAAATGATTTGGGTGTTTCTTTAAAAAAAAGTTACCCCTTTGCAATAAATAATTAACAACATTATATTATGAGACACAGAATGAGGTAAAATGCATAAGTGACAATTTTAAGTGCATTTCACTTTTGGAGGCGTCAAGATTCAAGTTTTCTGGGAAACAGTACAAACAAATTTATAAAAATGAAACCTTCCCTGATAAGGAGAATCAAATCACAGTTTAACAATTTCCCAACATGCTCCTTTTTTCACAATTGCACATACTGTGTTATATTTTCTAGCTGCATTTCAACAACCATATGAGGAGGAAATGGGAAAAGACAGATGGTAGATAAGAATACATAAGTTACTTTCATATTTATATTATTAATAAATTAATAAAAAACTAAACAAAACAAACAAACAAAAAATAACAACATTTGCAACATTTAACATTTTTAAATCAGATCCAGCTCAAAGTGCTTCACTTCAGAAAAGCTTTTTTTTCATGGGGTATTCATGCTGGTTTCATATGGCTTTTTATGCCATTTTCAAGAAACGTTTCCATTTCATGATTTAATAACAGCAATAGTGTAAACAAGTAAAAAAAGATAACATTTCCCTTACCTTTAATACATCTAAGTGTACACAAGTTTATAATTTTCAAGGTATTTTTTAATAAATTAATATACATGGCAAACATATACAGTGAGTCAGTGATGAAAAAACAACAAAAAACTGATCAACTCTGAATATAGTAGCAACACAAAATCAGCCTGATCTCTATCAGATTGTCTCAGTTTCTTGAATTTCTGATGGATCAGTCAGACTTTGAGATTGCTGCACGTATTTAGGAACCCCGTTATCTGTGCCTTTCTTATTCCGCTTCTCAAACTCCTCAGTGATCTCTGCTAGAGTCCTTCCTTTGGTTTCAGGCAAAGCGAAACTGACGAAAAGACATGCAGCCACACAAACTCCACAGAAGGGGACGAAGCAGAACTGTCCCAGGCCGTTAACTAGGAACGGAAACGCCATTCCTATGAGGAAGAGGTTAAGCCACATCATGGAGCCGGCAACCATGTAAGCTGCGGGACGTGCCATTTGGTCAAAGAGCTCGGCGGGGAGGATGCCGGTGACCCCTGCGGGACCCATGCCAAAGCTCAAGATGTAGGCGAACAAGCAGACCATACTCAGATAGGGCATGCCGGCCACTTTGCCCTCCAGCGAAAGAGCGACAGTGAAGACCACCGCCCAGCAAGCCATGAGCAGATACCCGCCTGCGAGGAGCAACCTGCGGCCAACGCGCTCGATCAGGAGATTACAGGCCAAAGCAGACGTGAACTCGCAGGCACCCGTGCCGATCGTGACATACTGAATCATGTACGTTGGAATACCGGCTTCTTGAAAGATGTAGGAGGCGTAGAAGTAAATAGAATCATTTCCACACAGCATCATGGCACTGCTGGCCACCATTACGGTGCAGAGCTGCCTGCGAAGACTTCGGTCACTTAACAGCTCCCACAGCGTTTTGGCATGGGCTTCGCCTGCTTCTGTGCGCTCCTGGAGAATCTCTTCCATCTCATCAGTAAAAACACTGCATGCTCGGAGGCGTTTCAGGGCTTGACCGCATGCTTCTTGGTCTCCCCGGTCGATGAGCAGATAACGCGGGCTTTCTGGAAACCAGGGCAAGGTGACCAGCTGCACTAGGCCGGGGAGAGCATTGCTCGCCAGAAGATAAGGCCAGAGAGATTCGCTCCCCAAAACTTCAGTCAGACCGGTTACCTGGCCCATCAAGATCCCTAGAGCAGTGAAAACAGCAGAAGAAAAGGCAACAGCACCTCTCATGTTCTTAGGTGCACTCTCTCCGAAGTACATGGGCTGGACATTCATGCTAACCCCAGCATTGACTCCCACCAGCAGACGAGCAAGGATGATCATCTCAAAAGAGCCAGCGGAGCGACTGCACAGAGCCAGGACTGCGCTCGGGAAAAGGAAGCAGTTGTTTAACAGCAGTGCACCTTTACGCCCGCACTTAATAGCCATTGGGCCAGCAAGCAGTGATCCCAGAAGTCCTCCGAGTGAGTAAATGGAGACAATAAAAGTCCATATCAGTGTCACCTGACTGGACTCAAGAGCATTACCCCATCTCTTCATACAGGTCTCATTAATGAACTTCTGCACATAAGCTGTGGGTGCATTAATGATTGAAATATTGTAACCATACTGAAAAGTGCCACCAATTGCTGCAGAGCACACAGCTAATGCAAGAGTGCGTGTGCAACCTCCTTGCTCCATAACTGACATTCAATTTTTTTAAATCAACAAAAACTATTTTTTTTAAATAGTCAAAGGAAACCCAAGCAACTCACTTGTAAATATTTGTGCCATTATTGAGCAATTATTAAAAAAAAAAATACCTAACTGCCTGGAATACACGCAAATGTAGATCCTGGTGATCTCCTGTCACTGAAGAACATTGCTGATGCAGACGGAACTTCCTGTAAAATGACGTCAGAGTGTCGTCATTTCATAACAAGAGTCCACTTTTTCAGGCTACATAGAGTTCAGGGGTCTCATTTATAAACGCTACGTACGCACAAAATGGGCATATAATATGCAAGCAATACTATTCGGATTTATACAAAATAAATTTGGCTTAAATATGTACTCACCGTACGGACATCCTAGACCAGGCGTAACACTTTTGGAGTGAGAAGTAATCGATTTTAAACGGTGTTTTCATTTCTATATGCATTTACAATAAACATTTCACTCTCATTAAGCACAGAAATTACAAAAAGTAATAACGCAGAAGCTAAACAAAATTGTATTTAGACATATAGCGGATGCATTTGATCACTTTTCATGTGACATCCTATGTTTTATTGACTGCGATGAGTGATATAGGTGCACAACAATTCATTTTAAACTAAACTACACATATCATGTTACGAGGATTGTTTTTTTTTTTTTTGCGAGAACAATGATGTGCACTTACTTCGATATTGTGGCGGACACAGCTGGATACGGTGGTCAAACGGTCAGTCCATTGTCCGGTTTGAATAGGACCAATGAGAACATCTTACTGTACAACCACAGCTGCATGGATGTGTTGATGTCGTGTAAAGGCATCTCCAAAACTTTATAAAAAATACCAGTGTATTTGAAGAATACCATTAAAGGAAAACGGTATAAAATTGTCATATTTACATTTTTTAAATACTTTCAGTAATTCGCAGACAAGTCAGACAATTGTATTTACACTGCAAACAAATATAGGCCTATTGTATCAGCTGTTTCCACAAAAATATATGTTCAGCTTATGTTGTCCTTATCAGCTAAACTTAATAAATGTAATTTGATTTGAATTGTTTAAAACAATTGAAATACTATATGACCCAGGGTTGTAACCACCATAGACATTGAGGGGGACAAGTCGCCCCCAATAATTAGAAATTATTGTTTCTACCCCCCCCCCCCCCCCACACACACACACACACACACACAATATTTAAAATTATTGCACTGATCTGAGTCTGCTCTGCCTTAGTCCTCCAAAATAGTTGAATTACGCAGCGCTCTGAGCGCGCGCCGCCAAGCGTGTTGAAAGAGAGCGAGGATGACAAAAAAGCGGATTTAGTGATTTTAAAAGTGGGGCCCCCACAAAATTTTCAGTCTGCTCTGATAAATTTTCTAATTTATCTCCTTAGTGGGCTAACTATTTATTGTTGGGGAAGTAAAAACAACAACAAAAACAATTATACGCTCGTCAAAGTCAAAATAGAATTATTATTTTTTTTTGAACTGGCCTATCAAATCAAAGTAGGCGGGTTTTAGCGTTCACAGATGCTGAGCGCGCGCATTTGATTAATTTATAACGCCTTTAATATTGTATAAGCGTGCAGCAAAAAGGCAATGATTATGAATGTATTAAGATTAATGAAAGAGAGCGAGGTACGACTTTAATAAAATGGAAGCTTTATATGTATTGATGCTAATCTGTTATGTGTGATTTAATGAATAAAATAAATAAAAAAATTAATACATTCTAATCTTACTTAGTCCAGGGCGGATTTAGTGATTTAGGCTAAAATAACTTGGCCCAGATATTATATGAGAGTAAGCATGTATATGATAAAAATTCCAGGTATGGGGCCATTGTTTTTATATACCCCACACACATCACAAGGAAACACTTAACACAACAGCAGCAGGTTTAATTTCTTTTCTATAACATTTAATCTCAGTTTGTTGCTTGTTTTCTTTAGGTACCTGGGTGAACTTTTTAGCACTTTTGATAAATTTTCTAATTTATCTCATGATTTCATATGAAGCTTTTAGTTGATGTCACTGGTATGATCTATTTATTGTTGGGGAATTGTAAAAACAACAACAAAAACAAATTATACAAATGGTTTAAACTAATTAATTTAGTGAGTATACCATGATTGACAGCATGTGATTTTATACCTTGCAGCAAACATTTTGTAAAATGCATTTTTCATGAAAATTGTTCAGTGCAGTTTTTGCTAATTTGTGCAGTTACTGTTACCTTCCTGATGGGTAACACCAGTGAAGATCATTATATCAGGTCTTGTTTATGTCACTGGTGTTACTGTGCTGTGTTACTGTATTGTTTTTGTCTGTCACATTAAATAAATTAAACAATCTCCTTATTTCTTGCATTTCCATTTTGTTTGTAACTCTGACTACATGTGCAGAAAAAAAATTCGAGAAATAATATTTCATAAAAACGTTTAATATTGCTAAAGAAGGTAACACCAGTGACAAAAAAATGATGCATGTGGTCTTGAAATAATTGCACAAAAAGGCAACAAAAAAGCTGTCATTTATATGTATTCATAAAGTCAAAATGTAATCTAATAATGTGGTGATTGTTTAAATGATAAAAATAAATACATTTTAAGAAATCTTGCTATACCAAAAGTGGACGTTTCTGTAGAATTGACCATGTTGAAAAGTTTGTCTGTGCAAGTAATGTGTGTGCATGAGTCGATTAAAGCTGCGCATATATATATATATATATATATATATATATATAGGCATATATATATACATTATTATACATAATATACACAGTTGCATCTCAATAAATTAGAATGTTGTGGAAAAGTTCATTTATTTCAGTAATTCAACTCAAATTGTGAAACTCGTGTATTAAATAAATTCAATGCACACAGACTGAAGTAGTTTAAGTCTTTGGTTCTTTTAATTGTGATGATTTTGGCTCACATTTAACAAAAACCCACCAATTCACTCTCAACAAATTTGAATACTTTATAAGACCAAAAAAAAAAAAAAACATTTTTAGTGTACAGAAAGACATGTATTTTATAATGCACGTTCATATATCTGCTGGAATGTATCTTTGTGTCAACAACAAGACTTATAAGCTAATTATTTGTCTTTATCGTCTTTGTCAAATACTATAGAATAATCCCCTTATTATTATTATAAAATTTAGTCTATTATGACATTAAGCATTTTGCTGTATGGGAGGACAAGTGAAAGTTTGCGTATTCTGTTCATGGCCGTCTTCTTTCCTTGTAGTACATTTAAGAACTATACATCAAATTTTATCTTTTAATTGCACTTAATGTATCTTGATGCATTAAGCCATATTAAGTGTTCGTTTTTCTATGGGAGGAAAACACTTAACCAGAAACTACGCATTGCGTTCATATTCTGCTGTTCTGTAGCCACAGATTTGCGGGTCTTGTATTTTTCTCCTACAGATGACTTGCAGGACCTTGTGATATTAAATTAGTTTTAATCGTTTAACCACCCCAAGACCAAGCGTCTTGTCTCCGTTGGCAACGCACACGATTCGTGTCGAATGAAAGTGACGTGCAGGTAGCAGAAAGTGCAAGCAGCGATTGCAAGAGACATTGTATTTTAGTTTATTTTTTCTTGTCTTCACCACCTGGCTACTGTTGTAAAATGTTGAGAGATTCAAACAAAAAAAAATCAATAAATAGAACAAAATAAAAAATAAAAAAGACTGCAAGTGACATCACTCGCGGAAGCGCAAGTGTCTGAGCGTGCAAGAGCTGAAAATGCAAGTGCAAGTCTGCAGCCAGACCCTTCTCTTTAATTCGGCTTGGCATAGCCCAGGTTTCTTTGACAGTGGCCTTCAGCTCATCTGCATTTTTTGGTCTCTTTTTTCTCATTTTCCTCTTGACAATACTCCATAGATTCTCTATGGGGTTCAGATCTGGTGAGTTTGCTGGCCAGTCAAGCACACCGACAACATGGTCACTTAACCAACTTTTGGTGCTTTTGGCAGTGTGGGCAGGTGCCAAATCCTGCTGGAAAATGAAATCAACATCTTTAAAAAGCTGGTCAGCAGAAGGAAGCACGAAGTGCTACAAAATGTATTGATAAACGGGTGCAGTGACGTTGGCTTTCAAAATACACAATGGACCAACACCAGCAGATGGCATTGCACCCCAAATCATCACAGACTGTGGAAACTTAACACTGGACTTCAAGCAACTTGGGCTATGAGCTTCTCCACCCTTCCTCCGGACTCTAGGACCTTGGACAATCCTCATAAGGCTGCGGTTCTCTTGGTTGGTTATGCATCTTTTTCTTCCACTCAACTTTCTGTTAACATGCTTGGATACAGCACTCTGTGAACAGCCAGCTTCTTTGGCAATGAATGTTTGTGGCTTACCCTCCTTGTGAAGGGTGTCAATGATTGTCTTCTGGACAACTGTCAGATCAGCAGTCTTTCCCATGATTGTGTAGCCTAGTGAACCAAACCGAGAGACCATTTTGAAGGCTCAGGAAACCTTTGCAGGTGTTTTGAGTTGATTAGCTGATGTCACCATATTCTAATTTGTTGAGATAGTGAATTGGTGGGTTTTTGTTAAATGTGAGCCAAAATCATCAAACTTAAAGAACCAAAGACTTAAACTACTTCAGTCTGTGTGCATTGTATTTATTTAATACACGAGATTCACAATTTGAGTTGAATTACTGAAATAAATGAACAACGAAATTCTAATTTATTGAGATCCACCTGTATAAGAAGTAGGCTATTTCAAATTTAACAACCTTGAACATATTCAGAAGTAAACTGCAACATACACAGTAGTTCAGCAATAATATTAATGCCAAACCATCCTGACAAAATCTTTTTCAGAACAATTCATACCTTCCCTTTTACTCTCCATACCATAAGTATAGGTTTTCGGCTGAGCAGGGAGGCTCTGACAGTGCTGCTGGATCTTCTGAGAAGTGAACAATGACACAGATGGGGTGCCACAATCCAGACCCTGGTGTTTCTCTTCTGTCTGCCAGTGGTACATCATACAGAGTGGTGTCCAGAGTGTTGCACATGCCTTGTTCCACTGTCATCCGCATTGTCCACTGAGATGCTGAGAAGTAATTCACCTCCCGAAGACCCCAGAAGACCTGGAGGAATGGCTGGGCTTAAAATGTATGTTGTTTTTCTGATGTTAAACCTAAGCTATGTTGTAAATAGTTGTAAAATGTACATTCAGTAATGTATAGAACAATTTGTTTTAATGTGTAAAAAATTTATTTACAGGAGAAAAAAATTAAGGTATATAATAATGTTTTGTTAAAAAATTATAAGCTCCATTAAAAACTTAACAATGTACATAATTATCTTTTATTTACATGTTTTTATGCATAACAAAAAATGCTAAATGTACAGAAAGTACTCGGACTCAATTACAAATAAATTGCTTTACAAAAATGAATAACATATACAACTTATTAATGTATTTTTTTCCCTTACATCACAAATTGACAATGTGACATTTAAAAAAAATATATATACATTTAAAAATAATGTACCCATGTTTTTCCCACTGTTTCCTCTTGGCTAATTATGTATTTGTTAAGCATTCTCTCAAAAAGAGAAATAATCAGTCTCTGTCTGTTCTCCTGTGCTCTTCTCTCCTCTGGAGTTTGATGTCCTCTCTGAGTAGCTCCACCAGCTTCCACTCACTCACTCACCTGTCCCGGGACACTCACTCCCTCACCTGTCCTGGTACACTCATACCCCCTTTCCACCAGCAGGAACCAGGTGCTAGTTCAGAGCTAGTTGGTTCGACTGGCAAGCCCTTTAAGAAGCGGTTGCTCTTCCACAGGCTAGAGAGCCAATACAGAGCCAGGTCTTACGTCACAATACATTTCATGTTTTGGTTCACTAGTGCGACACAACATGCTTGTTTGAGGTGCATCAGCGCCATGCAGACCGATCAATCGATCGGCAGACAGCACACTTACAGCACCCCGAGAGTGATCCAAAAGCATAAAGAGCAGTCTGCTTTCCAATCGCTCCCGCAGCACCCCGATGCCTCGCACCGACCGATCCGTGCAGCGCCGATCCACCCCGAACAAGTCTAAACAAACTATCAACAAAGGTGGACGTTGTGTTGCTATTGATGTTCATGGCTTTGCGAACATACATCGGCATCCAAACACGGCGAATCAAACGTGTTCGCGTTTAGCTGCTATTTCAAATATGGCGGTTCAAAGTTTCTATTAGTCTTGTTGGTCACGGTAGCCCCGCCCCCAGCCCCTGACACAAGCAGTTCTTCCTTCTAGCCCAGCAATGTTTTGGTCCTACTTACAAACCGCTTTTCCTGGTTCGGAGCTGGTGCTTTGGGTGTCGAAAGACAAAGAACCGGTTTGAAACTAGGCTCTGGCTCCGAACCAGCACAGGAACTGCATTGGTGGAAAAGGGGTATCACTCCCTCACCTGTCCCAGGACATCTGCCATCCTAAGACAGAGCAAATAAACCATGACTGTTAACAACAACAGCACAATGAATTTCAGCAAATATCTGTCTATTAACCTGCTTACTTGTATTTTTTTGGTCCTTCACTAGCAAGCTCATTTTCTCAAGATTAATCCTAAAACAAGAGAAAACGCAAACACTTATGAAAAATATGAAGACAGGTTTGCAATCGTAACATTAGAAAATATGACACAGCAGGATATGCATACAAAATACTGAAGTGCTGAAGTTTGGTTAAAACATCTGTATACATAGGCCTATCTTGCATGACAGCACTACAAAAACTTTTTGAACTTTTTGAAAACTTTAAACAGTTCACCAGGGAGTCCAAAGCATTTTCATTATTACACATAGTACTACAATGCATGATCGTTACCTTCATAACCAGTTTCTCCACATCCAGTGGCCCAGCAGGTGGTGCCGTTGTGAAAGGCACTGCCATTAGCAGCAAGGCAGATCGGGATGATGTAGTTGGTGAAGTTTACTGGCTCGTCCAGTCTCAGCAAGGCAATGTCATTAACAAACTGTGAGGGGTTAAATTCTGGATGTGGAATGATGGATCGGATTCCCCGACTCACCTCATGTGGGTTAGAGACTGAAATATTTTGGCTCTCTCTGCCCAGATAAACAGTATAGTTCAGTCCAGTGTCTGAGGATCTGAATGAGGAAGCAAAGACTGTCAGTGAGACAGTTGTGAGAATAAAAACTGCATCTTCACATTAAATCACACATCATTTGATTTATACATCTATTTTGTGTTCTTACAAGAAGTAAAAACAGTGAGCTGCAGTGAGCACCCATTCACGGCTGATGAGGGACCCTCCACAGAAGAGATGGCCAGAAATGTGTAGACTGACCTGCCAAGGCCAGTTCCCAACAGCTGCATCTATACCAGTGCTGAGTGAGGAAACCCCACAGCTCTGGGCTGAGGAGAAGAGTGAGAGCTGTAAATACATCACTAAATTTGAGATATCTTTTTACTGTAAATATAGTATTACCTTTTATAACTTTTCTTGTGTCACCTAAAGAGTAAAAGGAGAATGGGGTAGTTAAAAAAATAATAATAACATAAATAAGTAAACAGTCTGTTCAAGATGAATAACAAGATTTCAAAGTCTGTTTCACGCAAAGTCTGTTCAGTCTGCAGCTGTCGCATGTGCCCTCTGTCTCTCCTTGGACTTTTATGTTGAAGTGTTTTCTGTGCCCCTTGGTTTCTGTTTGTACTTCCTGTGTTTTAGTTCCTGTTCGTTTGTTCCCTTGATTGCTCGAGGAGCTTTGGCACCGCATACCCAGCTAACAGGAAACGTTCCCACAACTTTAATTAACATTGTTTCAAAGGTATTTAAAGGTTAGAACAGAACATTCTTAAAATGATGTTTATAGGATGTTCTAACAACGTTATTATGGTTGATTTACATTCTTGTAACGTTAAGAGAAAACATTATTATAACAACACTCTCTGAACGTTTTTTTATGTTATTTGTACACGATTGAGTTTCTTGTAATGGTAAAAGAAAATGTTCTTAAAACAACACTCCCGGAACTTTTTTTATGTTATTTGTACACGATTTAGGTTCTCGTAATGTGCGTAAGAGAAAACGTTCTTAGAACAACATTCCAACATCCTTGTGATGTAATTTGTACTTGATTGTTCTCATCATGTTAATATAAAACTTTCTTACAGAATATTTAAGAAACAGCCTTATAATGTTGCCATAATTTTTTTTAGAAATATAATGTTATCATAACTTTATTGTCAGGATTCTGTCACTTCGGTCTAGAGATCCCTGACATTCCCGTCATGTCTCTGTTTACTTGTGAGCATGCGGCTTCGAGTGCACTCTCATCTGCGTGTTCTGTTTCATGTTGGAGCATGGTGTTCGGATCCCAGCACTCATGTCTTGTTCAGGCTCAGTTTTGGCTCAGTGTCAAGGTTCGGACACTCATGCTCCATGCTTTGTCATGCCGTGCGCTTCTCTGTCCACTTGAGTTGTGTTGTGTTTTGTGTATGTAACCCGCACAAGGCTACTGGAGTGCAACCCTCTATTCCGCCAGAGGGTGGCGTGTACACCCCAGCGAATCTTTTAATAAAAAACAATACACCTTTCCTCCGGTGAAGACGCTGCTAGAAAGCAACAAGGACTGGTTGAAAGTTATGAGAGAGAATTAAGCCGCATGTCTTTGCGAGCTCCTCGAGAAATCTCCGATTGGTTTTAGAGAGGGATTGACATCTGAATCTGACCCTGGTGGTCAGTGGCGAGCCAACCGCAGAAGTGAACAGACCAAGAGCCTGGTGTGGCCAGCCGTGGCATCTTTGGGAACCATCATCATCCTGTGCCTTCATTTAGAACCCAGATAAGAACACACGTAAACCTACCCGGGTAGTGAAAAGAGCATACACACTCCAAGAAACACACACACCAAGAACTTCCATGGACTTTTGTTTTTCCTCTCTTTATTTGAAATTATTTGTTTTGGGTTCATTGTGCGCTGTGCACTCAGGAAGCCGGCTTAGGTAGGCAGGGAATGTGAATAACTGTCTTTAATTTTGTATAATACATTTCTCAAATTTACCTGTTTTGTGTTGTCTGTTCTCTGCTGACCTTTTTACTATTTCAGGCTCCATAGTCGTACCTGGACCTTCTGATATTAGCCATCTTTAATTTATAGCTACTTAAATTAGTTATCGGTTGCATTGACCTGCACGCGTGGGTTACAAGTGGCGAGCCAGCCAGGAGTCTGGTTATGTGTTAGCAGTGAACCACATTACACGTGTGTGAAACTATTTTCAAGTGTGTGAGCTCTTTGTTATCTTTTTTATAGATCACTCGTTACTAAACATGGAGTTCATAACAAGCTCAGGTATCAAAGTCCCCAATGCAGTAATGGTGAGTGGTTTGCTTGAATCACCAGAAGATGAGGAGATCATAGACTTCCTCAAGAAGTATGGCTCCATGAGACTTGTCCCAGTTACTGACATTAACTCAGAGTTCTATAAAAACCTGATTATTGAGTATAAAGATGGTGTTGCCATTGAAGCCTTAGCCCCCCTTCTGCCCTACACGCATGAACTTAAGGACCACCCAGATGTAAAATACTATGTTCAAGCTCTAGCAAGTGTGTACACCACTAAAATTGGCTGCAGTGTTACCAAAGCCTACCTTGATGAAATAAAGAAGTTAGCGAAACTGAGTGGACGAAACTTCGAAGAGGTGCTGAAAGACATGATGTCAGAGATCAGTGAGACAATCGAAACTGACGGCAGTGGTGATAATGAGTTTGGAGCCAGACAGCTCAACACGCCTCTTGACACATTTGAACCCCCACACCCCCAGCTGTTCTCAGATTCTTCTCGGGAAAGGTTCATTCATAGTGGTGCTGAGCCATGCCCACCAGCTGATGTGAAGCGAAGTCTGTCCGTTGTGGAGAGCGACCTGAATCCACCTGAAATTCAAAAGGTCATTGTTGAGCACATTGTGAGGAGGGATGAATTAAACACACATTCACACTTTCCCATCAAGCTTCGTTCATTCTCAGGCAAGCTCCCCAGACCCAATAGTGAGACAGACTACGACACATGGCGTTCACATGTTGAGCTTCTCAGGAAAGACCCCACCCTGTCTAATCTTCAGAAATCACGGAAAATATTTGAAAGTTTGCTCTCACCTGCAGCAGACATTGTCAAAAGATTGAGCCCTGAAGCTACTCCTGAAACCTACCTTCAACTGCTGGACGCAGCCTTTGGAACCGTTGAGGACGGCGAGGAGCTTTACGCCCAATTTATGAATACTCTTCAGGATCCCGGTGAAAAGGCCTCTACTTACCTCTGCCGCCTTCAAGCTGCCCTGAACCTTGCTGTTAAAAGAGGAGGAGCTGCTGCTGGAGAAGCAGATAGACACATCCTCAAACAGTTTTGTCGCGGGTGTTGGGACAACCCTTTGCTCTCTGACCTTAACCTCGAAGATAAGAAAAGTCACCCACCAGCATTTTCAGAGCTCCTGTTATTAATCCGCACTGAGGAGGATAGGCAGGCAGCTAAAGCTACACGTATGAAGAAGCACCTTGGCTCACACCGGCAGCGGGCTATGGCAAGTTCTCAGAGTGCATGCGTCTGCAGTCAACAAGCAACATTCCAGCCTGAGTCCGACCCATTGACAGAGCTTAAACAGCAGGTGGCGTCTCTGCAGAGTCAACTCACCACGCTGATGTCTAAGAAAGTTAAGAAAGCCCCGAAGACGAAGGGGAACACTGAGTATCCATTAGGTGGGCCAGCATCTAAACTTGACCCTAGAGCACCAAGTTGGAAACCTACCAACTTAAAGACAAGCACCCAGCCGAGACCTTGGTATTGCTTCAACTGCGGCGAGGACGGTCACATCTCCTCAGCTTGCAGTAACAATCCAAACCACGCTCTTGTCAATGAAAAAAGAGATCAATTGAGAGAAAAGCGGCGCCTCTGGGAGGCTAAAGAACACTCACCAGATTGTAAGGATTTTTAGATGGAGTCTCAGTTGCAGGGCAAACTGAGGCTGAAGCAGTCCACCAACGCCCTGCTAAAGATAAAAGTGATGCCAAGGCCAAGTTCAGTGCTGCCTTGAACCGATCTAATGTTAGAAAACACCCCTTCAGAATCCCGAAAAAACTTATAGGCACAAAAACTACAGGCCTAGTTACCATCCAGGGCAAACAGTTAAACTGTCTCCTTGACACAGGTTCGCAAGTAACCACAGTCACCAAGTCCTTCTATGACGAATACCTACCTGAGCAACAGATCGAACCACTCTATAACCTTCTGGAAGTTGAAGGGGCCAATGGTCAACCTGTGCCCTATCTTGGATATGTCAAAGTCACAATCACCTTCCCAAAACAGTTCCTTGGAGCTGAATATGAAGTCCCAACATTGGCCTTGGTTGTTCCAGACAGCGGCACTTCAGGGTACAAGATACTGGTTGGTACAAACACACTCGATGTAGCGTATGGTATGTGCAGAGAGAAAAGTCCAACAAGCCACCATCCTGTCCCAAACGGCTACAGGACGGTGCTGAAAGTACTTCAACTGCGACAGGAACAAAGCCATGACAGTAACATCGGACTGGTGAGGATGCAAGGCAGAGACAGAAAACTCATTCCAGCTGGAGGAACAGTTGTTCTGGAGGGAGTGGCATCGGTTAAAGAGTTCCATACTGAGAGGTCTGCTATCATGGAGTACCCTTCATCCTCTTCTCTGCCTGGGGGGCTGCTAATAAAGCCCTGTCTCGTTGATCTACCAGGCAGACTACCAGTTGTGGTCTCAAATGAGTCGGAACACAACATTATTATCCCGGCTAAGTGTGTGATTGCTGAGCTCAGTGCAATCCAGGCCATTCAGTCTCACAGACAGAGCGTGACCAATCCATCTGAACCAGAACGCTCCAAGGCAGCTGACCTAGCCTTTGACTTTGGTGAGTCCCCGGTCCCTCCAGAATGGAAAGACAGAATTACTCGAACATTAAATAGCATGCCTGAGGTCTTCGCCCAGAACGACACTGACTTTGGAAGGACAGACAAAGTCAAGCATCACATCAAACTGTCCGATGAAACACCATTCAAACTCAGAGCTCGGCCGATTCACCCACACGACGTAGAAGCTGTTCGTCAACATCTTCAAGAGCTTCTCGATGCTGGGGTGATCCGTGAAAGTGAGTCTCCATTCTCCTCTCCAATCGTTGTAGTCAGGAAGAAGAATGGCCAGGTACGCCTCTGTATTGACTACAGGAAACTGAACCTGCAGACGGTGAAAGACGCCTATGCACTTCCGAGGATGGATGACAGCTTCACAGCACTCTCCGGTTCCAAGTGGTTCAGCGTCCTCGATCTAAAGTCTGGCTACTATCAGATCGAAGTTAACGAGGTTGACAAGCCAAAGACTGCCTTCGTATGCCCACTTGGTTTCTGGGAGTTTAATCGCATGCCTCAGGGAGTGACAAATGCCCCAGGTACCTTCCAGAGACTGATGGAAAAGTGCATGGGAGACATGAATTTGAAGGAAGTTGTCGTTTTCCTGGATGACTTGATAGTCTTCTCAAAAACTTTAGAAGATCATGAAGCCAGACTCACCAAGGTCCTCAACCGCCTGAAGGAGTATGGGCTCAAGCTGTCCCCGGAAAAATGCAGATTCTTTCAGTCCTCAGTCCGGTACTTGGGGCATGTGGTCTCAGAGCAGGGGGTGGAGACCGACCCGGAAAAGATTACAGCGCTAAAGACCTGGCCAGTCCCTCAGCATCTAAAAGAATTGAAAGCCTTCCTCGGATTCTGTGGGTATTATAGGAAGTTCATTAAAGGCTATTCAAGTATTATGAAACCCCTGAACGACTTAACATCTGGTTACCCACCCCTAAGGAAGCACCCAAAGTCCAAGGGAAGGAGTGGCCAATACTACCACCCCAAAGAACAATTTCTGAACCGTTGGACTCCCGCCTGTCAACAGGCATTTGAGATGATCATCGGCAAGCTGACAACGTCCCCAGTTCTGGCCTTCGCAAATCCTGCACTCCCTTACATCCTTCACACCGATGCAAGTTCCACCGGCCTCGGAGCGGCCTTATATCAGGAGCAGGGGGGACAGCTGCGTGTCATCGCCTATGCAAGCAGAGGGTTATCACGTAGTGAGTCCCGTTATCCAGCTCACAAGCTTGAGTTTTTAGCGCTGAAATGGTCTGTAACGGAGAAGTTCAGTGACTACCTCTATGGCAATCAGTTCACAGTAGTCACTGACAGCAATCCCCTTACCTACATACTTTCCTCAGCCAAACTCGATGCAACCAGCTACAGGTGGTTAGCTGCTCTCTCTACCTTCTCCTTTAAGCTCCAGTACCGCCCCGGAAAGCAGAATGGAGATGCTGACGCACTATCGCGACGTCCCCATGGTGACCTGCGTGACGACCCCTCATCTCAAAAAGAGTGGGACAGGATCCGCCAGTTCACACAACACCATCTATCAGATCCAGATAACATTGATGCTGTGGATCAGGAGGTTGTTCATGCCATCTGTGAGAGACAACTTATTTATTGTGCCAATGATGGAATGGGCGGAGATGGAAGTATTTCCCTCGTCGAGAGCCTTGCCATCTCTGGAGATGCTGTACCTGACAGCTTTGAGCAGGAAGATGAGCTTGGAGGGCTTCCCATCATCCCACACTTATCAGAGGCAGATCTCAGAGACAAACAGAGAGCTGACCAGTGCATTAAACATGTCATCTTCCAGATTGAGCGTGGCGAGAAACCACCACCCACTGTGAGAGCTTTGCTTCCAGACCTACCTCTGTTGTTGAGAGAGTTGACCAAGCTTGAACTGCGGAATGGCATCCTCTATAGAACACGCCAAGAAGAAGGCCAAACACAGTACCAGCTAGTCTTACCTGAAGAACTTCGTGAGACAGTCTTAATGAGCCTGCATGACAACATGGGTCATATGGGAAAAGACCGCACGTTGGACTTAGCCAGAGCCAGATTCTACTGGCCGAGGATGGCCTCTGACATTGAGAGGAAAGTCAAGATGTGTAACAGGTGTGTGCTCAGGAAAACCTTACCTGAGAGGGCAGCACCTTTAGTGAACATCATGACAACTAGACCGCTTGAACTGGTCTGCATGGATTTCTTGTCCATTGAACCGGACAGAAGTAACACGAAGGACATTCTCGTGATCACAGATCACTTCACAAAATACGCAGTGGCTATTCCAACACCAAACCAAAAGGCTCAAACGGTTGCAAAGTGTTTATGGGACAATTTCATCGTCCATTATGGTATTCCAGAGAAACTGCACAGCGACCAAGGTCCTGATTTTGAGTCGCGGCTAATCAAACAACTGTGTGAAGTTGCAGGCATACAGAAAATTCGAACAACTCCGTACCACCCAAGAGGCAACCCGGTGGAACGTTTTAACCGCACTCTGTTAGACATGCTTGGCACTCTGGAAAACCAGGATAAGTCACACTGGAAGGACTTCGTGAAGCCATTGGTTCACGCGTACAATTGTACCAGAAGTGAAGTGACTGGGTTCACACCGTATGAGCTAATGTTCGGACGCCAGCCACGCCTGCCAGTCGACCTTGCATTCGGCTTACCTGTCAAAGAAGGACAACAGAAGTCACACTCCCAGTATGTAAAGCATCTCAAATCCCACCTTGAGGAGAGCTACAAAATAGCTACAAGGAGTGCTGCCAAGGTAGCTGAAAAGAACAAAACAAGGTTTGACAAGCGTGTGACTCCTTCTGCTCTGGACATTGGAGACAGAGTACTTGTCAGGAACGTACGCATTCGTGGAAAGCACAAGCTCGCTGATAAATGGGAGTCCACCGTCCATGTGGTAGTGAGGAAAGCTGGAGACCTCCCTGTCTATACAGTAAAACCAGAGACCGGAGAAGGCCCCTGGCGCACGCTGCATCGAGACCTCTTGCTCCCATGTGGGTTCCTCCATGTAACACCAGAAGAACAACCCAAACCACTTGAGCGCCGCAAGACACGCCAGACCATTCGAAGTGACCCAAGAGAAGTTGATCAGTCTTCAGATGAGGATGATATCATTCCTGTTACCTGGTCCCAAAAAGAACCAGTTCCAGAGGTAACCAGATATATTGTCTCGCGAGATGTTCCAAGACACCATGGTCCAAGTCATTCTAAAGAGAATCTGACGACAAACCTCAACAGGGTGACTGATGATGCTCCAGCTAATCCGAATAGCCTACCTGATGTTACTCCAGTCAACCAAGTAATACTGAACCTGAACTTACCTGGAAATGAACCTGTGGAAATAAAAGATCTACCTGGAAATGAACCTGTGGAAAGAGAGACAAACTCGCCTGGCAATGACGATCTTGTGAAAGGCTCAGATGAGGACTATCCTGAACAACTTCCAGTTCTCTCCGATATGCCAGAATGTGATGAGACAAATGTCCTTGAAAATGAAGGAGAGGAGGAGATTAAGGAGACGGAGGAACAAGCAGATACTGATGGCCTGATCAGGAGATCTGAGAGGAACCGTCAGCCACCTAGGCGGCTGGACTACACTGAACTGGGAACCCCCTTAGTCACAGTGGTGAAGTCACTCTTCCAGGGGCTGACTACGGTGTGGAACGACATCATGAGTGAGAGTGATGCGTCAGCTCATTCCCCTGTTCTGTCCCCTCCAGTGATAACCGTTTGAACATTGCCATGCACAGGGACGTGCATAAGTTTGGAGGGGAGAGTGTAACCCGCACAAGGCTACTGGAGTGCAACCCTCTATTCCGCCAGAGGGTGGCGTGTACACCCCAGCGAATCTTTTAATAAAAAACAATACACCTTTCCTCCGGTGAAGACGCTGCTAGAAAGCAACAAGGACTGGTTGAAAGTTATGAGAGAGAATTAAGCCGCATGTCTTTGCGAGCTCCTCGAGAAATCTCCGATTGGTTTTAGAGAGGGATTGACATCTGAATCTGACCCTGGTGGTCAGTGGCGAGCCAACCGCAGAAGTGAACAGACCAAGAGCCTGGTGTGGCCAGCCGTGGCATCTTTGGGAACCATCATCATCCTGTGCCTTCATTTAGAACCCAGATAAGAACACACGTAAACCTACCCGGGTAGTGAAAAGAGCATACACACTCCAAGAAACACACACACCAAGAACTTCCATGGACTTTTGTTTTTCCTCTCTTTATTTGAAATTATTTGTTTTGGGTTCATTGTGCGCTGTGCACTCAGGAAGCCGGCTTAGGTAGGCAGGGAATGTGAATAACTGTCTTTAATTTTGTATAATACATTTCTCAAATTTACCTGTTTTGTGTTGTCTGTTCTCTGCTGACCTTTTTACTATTTCAGGCTCCATAGTCGTACCTGGACCTTCTGATATTAGCCATCTTTAATTTATAGCTACTTAAATTAGTTATCGGTTGCATTGACCTGCACGCGTGGGTTACATGTAGCATGCGGTTCATGTTCAGCCACGTGCTTTTCAAATTTTCTTGTGTTGTTGCATGCAGTTCATGTTATGTTTTGTCTTGTGCTGTGTAGGATGTAGCTTGTGTTCTTCATTGGCTGCATGCTTTCATGTTATCATGTCTTTTGTGAACACGCGGCTTATGAGTATTCTCATTAGCTGTGTGTTCTACGGATGGTAAAATTCACAAATTCACATCAGGGTATCGGCATAAAAGTTTGCGATGCATCAATTTAAAAAGTGTGCATCGGATATAAGTTGACATTTATATCACGATGCATCATTTGTGACATATTAGCATTGGGGTTCTGTAGTACAGTGATTTCCTTTCCAAATATGGTATTTGGATTCGGGCACATCCCTCTGCCATACTGAATTGCATAGCATAATTTTTTTTTTCATTGCATCATATTGCATTGTGTTTAATTGAATTGAAATCAGATCGTACTGCATCATTATAGGGGTGAATCGTATCTCATTGCATCGGTAGCTGCTTCATATGTATCTTGAATGTATCGTATCACTGGTTATGCATATCACATAGGGCTCAGCTTTGGAGATGCTCATCCGCGTGTTCGTCTTGTTTTGCACATGGCCCGTGATTTGTTTTGCTGGCCATGTGCTTGTTTTTGTTTTGTGTGAGCACTTCTGTCTTGTTTTCATGTGCTCTCAGGTCTATTGTCTTGACCCTGCCCATCTTGTTACCTCATTATTGGTCCAGTTTCCCCACCTGTAGTCCCTCATTACCCTCCTCATTTGCTCCCTATTTATTTTCCTTGTGTTTGTAGTCCTGTGCCAGTTCGTCATCATATGTTCTCTGGTTGTGTCCTGATCCTGCCCTGCCTTTTCCTGCCCAGCCTGTCAAATTGCCAGCTGAGTTTTTCCCCTACGGGGTAGTTTTTGTTGTTTGTTTTGGTTTGGTTTTTATTAATAAAATACCATCTTCTGCACTACAGAGTCTTTGCCTCATCCCGCACTCCTGACAGTTATGAATATGTTAGATTGGGATGTTCTTGTAACATTCACATAACAGAGAATTTTTTTTCCTCAAACATTTAAAAAACCTGGACGTTTCAAACGTTTACATAACATTAAAAATATCATTGTCATAGGAAGTATAAAAGATCAAAGTGTATGTTTGTCCTACATTTGTGTAATCAGTAAAAAAAAATGCTCACAACATAAAATATGGGTGTTTCAAACACAGAGAGAACATTTAAATATAAGGTTCTCATAATGTTATGATAATGGTAGATTTAAATTTTCCTCAAACATAAAAAAACAGTTTGAACGTGTACAAAACATTCCGTAATAACGTTTTCATAATGTTTTCAAAGTGGTAGGATGGAATGTTCCTGTAACGTTCACAGAAACCCCACATCAGCCCGCGTCAGGCAATGAGAGAGAGCAAGAGTCGCCTACCAGATGTTGTGTGCTTCTGTAGCTGAAACTTGACAGCCCCAAAAATGCCATGAAAGCTGAGAACATCGCCATATTCTTTTTATACTTTTTTTTTCACTGTGAAACAGAATGTGCACCAGGAGAAGCCAGCTGACAACGTCAATTGTTCTCCATTTGTTTTACTGCTCTAGTCACGTTTGATCTCGCGACTCTCTGTGATATCTCGTGTCACTGTGAAATCGTTCCTACAGTCAACAAGTGTGTGGTCTCACGGCCTGGGGTGCTTCTCAATGTCCCTTCTCGCTTCCTCGCTCCTCCGTCCTCCATCCTATGACCCAGAAACCAATCGAACTCAGCCATCTTGAAGGACATCTCAATTCTCTAATTGCACCGTGAGGAACGAGGAGTGAGGAGAGATGTTATCAGGTTAGTGGTGGAGGCAGCCGAAAGATAATTTAATATAAAGCAGTTGCCAGATAAATTACATCAATATATGTCGGAGAGTCAGTGTAAGGAAAGGTCACAGTTGTTGAGGGCTAGTAGTACGGAGGATGTTGATGGGGAAGAGGATTTGTATCCTCGTTAACATCTTAATGTGGTATATACTTCAATAGAATGCCCAGAGTTTGATTGGAAATTGTCAGGAATTAAACCATTTTGACAATGAATTTAAAGAAGCGCCAGAATTGATTTGTGTCCAAGAGACATGCTTAAAACCACGGTTAGATTTTGTAATTCCAGAATATGAATGTATTATATTAAATAGGTCTGATAGATCAGGTAGGGGATGTGCAACTTTAGTTAAGAATGGGTTGCAGTATAGGAAAGTCGATGCTAATTCTAAGCTGGAGTGTTTGGTTGTAGAGATTTGGACTAGTCACAATCATATTTCTGTGATTCATTATGGCTTCCTGTTATATGGGTTGGAGATTTTAATGCGCACAATCCAATATGGGGTAGTAATCACAGGGACGAAAATGGTGTTATAATAAAATATTTTTTAGATAAGTATGAGTTGGTAATGTTAAATGATGGAAGGCCAACTAGGTATCAGATTGTGAGAAATACTTGTTGCCATATAGATTTATTAATTGCTTCCTCAAACTTAGCTAGAATAGGTGAATGGGATGTTTTAGATACATATACAATGGGCAGTGATCATTATCCAATTTTATATAAATTTGGTAGGGAATTGAGAAGTGAAGTAGAAGAGATAGCCCCTAGATATAATTTCTCTCAGGCTAGATGGGATACATTTCAGAATAAAGCTTTAAGCTTAGTATGAGAGGTTGACAGTAAGGGTTCTGTAGATACTTGGAATAGTTATATTAGTCATATGATACATGAGGCTGCTTGTCATGCCATTACAATGAAGCAGAAACCTAAGTCCCGTGTGCTGGTTCCCTGTTGGAATAAAGAATGTGATGAAGCTGTAAAGAGTATGAATGTTGCATATAGACGATTAAGAAAATACCCAATATTGATTAATGCAATGGAGTATAAGCATTTAAGGGCAGTAGCAAGAACAGTTATAAAGGATGCAAAGATAAATAGTTGGAAGACGTTTTGTAATATGTTAGGCCCTGAAACTCCAGTAAGGAAATTGTTGTCAGATGTTCGTATAATGTCAGAGATATATAAAAGATCAATACCAGTGTGAAGGGTGATGTGGAGGCAGTTTCCAATAGGGAAAAAAGCAGATATGTGTGTTGATAGTTTTCAAGTAGTGCATAGATCAGAGACAAAGGGGGTTGAGAGGTGTAGGATGGGAGATGAGTTGATGGCAGTTAATCAGTGGAAGTTGGAGAGTAGTTTAGAAAATGGTAATCCTATTAATTAGTTTTTCACTATAAAAGAATTGAAAGGTGCAATTTTGTCTGGGGCAAATACTACACCAGGGAGAGATAGGGTGTCTTATGAGTTAATTAAACATTTGGATGATACTGTACTTGGTGAAATCTTAGTTTTGTTAAATACAGTCTGGGAAGAGAGTCATTTGCCCAAGGAATGGAAACATGCCGTTGTGATCCCAATTTTAAAGCGAGGTAAAGAGGCATCTGATCCTAGCTCGTATCGTCCAATAGCGCTCACAGCAGTGCTTTGTAAGATTATGGAGAGGATGGTAACAAATATGTTAGTATATTTTTTTAGAAACTAAATAACTTTTTGTTGATGTTCAGAATGATTTTAGGAATGGAAGGTATACAATGCAATCAGTTGCAGTTTTGGATCAGGATATTAAAAGGGCATTTAGTAATAAGGACGTAGTAGTTAGTGTTTTTCTGGATATTGAGAAAGCATGTGATTCTTTGTGGAAGGAGGGATTAATGGTTACATTTTTTGATTTAGGAGTTAGGGGAAGAATGTTTAATTGGATAAATTATTTTTAGTTAAAAGAACAATTCAAGTAAAGGTTGGCAGTGTTAGTTCAAAAATTGTGGAAATAGAGAATGGAACCCAACAGGGAAGTGTTATCAGTCCAGTATTATTTAATATAATATTTAAAATAATGATTGATGATATTTTTGGTAAAATAGAGAGATGATTTGGGATTTCCTTATTTGCAGATGGTGGGGCAATTTGGAAAAGAGGACTTAATGTAAGGTTTGTTTTAAAACGGATTCAAAGAATGTTAGTGTTGGTGGAGGAATGGGGGAATACATGGGGATTTAAAATTTCAGCATCTAAGACAAAATATTTGATACTAGGTTTAAAAAGAAAGATACCTAATAAAGGGCTGTATTTGTATGGGTCTCCATTGTAGAAGGTAAAGGCTTTTCAATTTTGGGGTGTTTGGTTTGAAGAATGTATGACTTGGGCTGTACATGTAGGTAAGATTGTGGAAAGGTGTGAAAAAGTTTTGAATGTTATGAGAAGTTTGGCTGGATGTGAATGAGGGGCTAATAGAGATACGTTATTATTAATTTATCAGGCCATGATCAGATCTATTATTGATTATGGGTCCTTTGTATCATGGGTCTTTTGTTGTGGGGCCTTCAGAACTTCCCCAGTTTCAGCCTTGCTAATTGAAATGGGAGAAATGCCATTATGGTTAAGGCGTATTAAATTGGCATTACAGTATTGGATAAAACTTAGTGGATGTAATTATACGTATCCAGCAAGGTGTTTGTTGCAAGAGTTTGTCGGAAGTAGGAAAAATAGTAAAAAAAAAAAAAAAAGTACATCAGTGGGCTAGGAAGATAGGATTGGAACAGGGAGGTATTGCAGAGCATATAGGATGGTTACCTATGCCATATATAGATATATGCCTATACCTAAACAAAACAGCAACAAACAAAATCTACACCGTAGGGGAAAAAACTCGACAGCTGGCAACCAGGCTTGGCAAGACAGGGCATGATACCCCAAGGGTAACATCAATGACGAACTTGCACAGGACTGCAAACACAAGGAGATTATAAAGGGAGCAAATGAGGAGGGTAAAGAGGGAAGACAAGTGGGGCAAATTAAACAATAATCAGGTAACAAGATGGGTGGGGTCAAGACAATTGACATGAGAGCACATGGCACACAGAAAACTAAGACAGAAGCCACATGCTCACACAAAACGAAAGCACAAGGCCAGCAAAACAAAATCACCAGCCATGTACATAACAGGACACGAACACGCAGCTAATGAGAATACTCATAAGCCACGTGTTCACACAAGACATAACAACATGAAAGCACAGCACAAGACATAACATGATTGCACGCAGCTGATAAAAACACGAACTGCGTGCAACACCACAAAACACACGTGGATAGAAGAGCGTGCGGCCGAGCAAAATCGAGACCGCACGCTCACACAATGAGACCGAACGTGGAGCATCCGAACCCCGACACGAAACCGAAACTCAAGACATGAGTGCCTGGATCCGAGCACCACGCTCCAACATGAAACAAGACACGCAGACGAGAGAGCGCACGGCTCGAGCACACTCAGCTGCGCACTCACATACAAATAGGATATGACGGG
This sequence comes from Ptychobarbus kaznakovi, assembly GCA_027422405.1. Lineage (NCBI taxonomy): Eukaryota > Metazoa > Chordata > Actinopteri > Cypriniformes > Cyprinidae > Ptychobarbus > Ptychobarbus kaznakovi. The sequence continues at coordinate 2,461,768 of CM049808.1, forward strand.
AGTGTCAGGGCTCTGTCACAAAACTCATGAATGCCACCAGACCGAAGTGACAGAACCCTGGCAATGCCATATTGGGTTATGCCTGAGTTGAAAATTGAGTTTGCTTTTCTTCAGGAAAAAGATAAGATGGAGGTGATTCCAAGAATAGTGGTATATCTTAATTCAAGGAAACAGAGTAGTGTAATATTTTTTAAAGATGGGTCTAGAGATCCAGTTAATGGGAGAGCTGGGTTTGGGGTGTATGTGGAGAAACAAGGGTTGAACGTATTTCGAATGGGAGCTCTGTTCTTACTACTAGTTAATGTTAATGGCAATTTTATGGGCTTTATGGTGGATTGAAGAAGCTAGACCGATATAAATTGTTATCTGTCCAGACTCTGCTGCAGCTCAGGAAACTTTAAGAGCAGGAAAATCTAAAGTTCGACCTGATATTGTAAATTACATCTTGAGTGTATTTTTTTTTTAATTGGGTTTGTTTGCAATATCACTTTCTGTTGGGTACCTGGGCATGCTGGGGTGATAGGGAATGAACAGGTAGATTATATAGCGAATGAGAGCTTAGGAAAATAAATAGATATCCATGTATCCTTAGGGAGGGTGGAACTGAGGGAAAGCGTTAAAGAGGGCTTAATTAAAGAATGGCAGAGGGGATGGGAAAAGGAAATCAAGGGTAGATATTATTTTTCTATTCAACCTAAAGTTAGGAAAAAATATTGTTGGACTTGTCCATCCCTTAGGGACTCTGTGTAGATTGTGTAGAACTGTGTAGATTGAGGTTGGGGCACTGTGGGTTAAATTATTGTTTGTATGTGGCAGGAAAGCATATTTCTGGATTATGTTAATGTGGGAATAAGGAAACATTAGGGCATGTTTTCTTAGAATGTAGGAAGTAGAAAGTAGAAAGAAATGATTTTTTTGATAAACTGGCAGAACTTGGAGTTTAAGTATTTTTTGTTTCTTCTTTGTTTGGACAAAGTGGCAAGCATAAACTGATATCTGAGGTAGTTCTTCAGTTCTTGCATAATACAGGACTGTATATAAGAATTTAGTTCAAATTTAGTTCAGTTTGATCTGCGGAGGGCAGTAATACGCCCAGTAGCGTCTACACTGCCGGAAAGATATAAGAAGAAGGAGAAGAAGAAGAGGAGTGAAGCCTTCCAGATGAGCCATGGGTGCTTCTCAATATCCCTCCTCGCTTCCTAGCTCCTCTGTCCTCCATCCTATGAACCGGAAACCGATCGAACTCAGGCCATCTTGAAGGACATCTCAATTCTCTAATCACACCATGAGGAGGCAAGGAATGAGGAGTGAGGAGCCTTCCAAAGGAGCTATGGGCAAGGATACACAGGTGTATCTTTTTCAAGTCTTTTTCATCGAAAAACCTGATGCACATGTACATTTTCCTCCCCCTTCTCATCTGTTGTAATAATTTTAATTTATATTTGACCTTTTCAATTTATAAAAACCCTACATGTCATATATTTCAACAGGGCATCATGCTTTATTAATATTTATTTAGAATTTCTTAAAAAATAAACTTTAACAACATAAGGGCAGATCCATTTTGCGCACCTGATGACATTCTGAAGTGATGCTAAAGGGAGCAAGGAAATATCATTTTATTTGACTAAATTCCTCCGTCCTCGCGTCTTTTCCGTGCATCCTTCCCTCGAATCCTGAAGGGATGGAGCTAAGACGTGAGGAAAGGAAGCAAGGAAAGGAAACAAGGAGGCACAAATAAGAATTGAGAAGCACCCCTGAATCATCTAGTGTGTGTGTTCAGAGGATTATAAGGCTAAAAATCTCACATGGTTTTACAATCGGTTAAGATTTGAAAATTGTCCAGTGTGTGGCCAGCCTAAATTTACTATGAGAACTTGTAGTGTTATCATCGAGGCTGAGAAAAGAACACAGAGCAGCAGACAACAGGTAAATGCCGTTATTACTGTTTTCCATGTTCTTGGAGTAAACACTTTTACATGGCTTTTTTCAAATGCTGGTTAGCCGGTTTTTTGTGTGCGTTTGGCCAATCAGCATACACTTGTCAGAGTTTTTGCTTTGTAATGTTATATTTTGTCCACTAGAGGTCCTTATGTTACTCTCATGTCAAACTTGCGCCTCTTGTAATCAGTGCCATTGTTTTCACATGTGACTCGTTTACATTCACATTTATGCATTTAGCAGGCGCTTTTATCCAAAGAGACTTACTGTAAGAGCCATGTAAGTATTTGTTTATTTATATAGATGTGAAATAAGTTATTATTTGGATTAAGTAACTGTTAAATAGTTGCATTTAAATAATTGAATATGTTTCATATAACTATTGAAAATGATGCTGATGTCATTTCCGGCAAGACCGTTAGAATTTGTTTCATGCAAGAATGGAGCGCTACAGTTTTTTGACCATGTAACATTTCCAGTTAATTTGTTATTAAACTTGCTGAAAAGGAAACTCCTGGACTTTTGGATATTATTCGAGTTCAATACACACTCACACACGTATGAAAAGCAACAGAAATCACAATTGGATGGATTGCTATCACACTTACAGTCCATTCTGTACATTTTTTTTATCATAATGTGTGTTCCCTGGGAATTGAACCCGCAAACATTTGTGCTGTTAACGCAATGCTCTACCACTGAGCCACAGGAACTGGGCTGGGCAGTGTATTTAAGCTGATCACTTCCTTTGTTTCTTTGCTTGGTTATTGTTGATCCTAGCCAGTTACTGCCGTAAGTCTGCTCTAGTTCTAAGTACTAAACTTTGAAACCCTTTTGGATTGTTTTCCTGTGTTTATGTTTTGCTGATATTTTGGTGTCTTTTTTCTTAATTTTTGTTATGGAGATAATTTTTTCTCTTTTTGGACTGGAGATTTTTCTGTTCTCTATCATAGGTTCACTTAACGCTGCGTGAAAGCTCTTCACACTTTGGGAACGCCCCTGGGCATGCCGATTGTCTGAAGCCCTTATAGAATCACGCCAATTCATTGGCTGATGGCGCGACGCCGTCTCTGACGCAATCACGTCATCAGCTTATACTGGCGAACGCGCCATCCACTCCTCAGATTTCTCTACCTTCATGAAGTGGCCATACTGCCCTTCTGTTGCGATTTTTCTGGCCCAATATTACGTATTTCGGACACGGATTTCTCCGTTTGCACTTCGGCGACTGCATACAGTGAAACTTTGTTCTCCTCGCAGTGAAGTGCCATGGAATATCGCCGTTGTCAACCGCCGTGCGCGCGATTCATCGCTCGCGATGACCCACACAGTAAGTGTGTAAAATGTTTGGGGTTTTGGCATGCATGCGATGCGGTTTATGGTATTTCAAAATACAAATTTTGTGAGAATCTCCGTCTCATAACCCTCCGCTCTCGGCTTGAGGTGTGTGAAAAGGAGTCATCCATTTTTCCCCGTCGCGCCCCGAAGGCCTCCGCGGCCTCTCGTGAATCCGCGACCTGGGGTTCGGATGTTGAGCTCGAGGAGATGGAGAGTGAGCAGACAGGCCTCGCCTTTTCTCTCCCTCCCTCACCAGAGCATGTGCGCGCAAATTCACCGGTTGAATTCGCGCATGATTATCTTTATCCTAGCCCGGGGGCGCGTGACACCGTTTCCTTCGGACTAGATGATATATTGCTAACTGCAGCCTCTGACTCCGAGGATTTGAGGACAATTTAGCCTCCCACCTTTCGCCCTCTTTGGCGCCTTCCTGGAAGTCTCGTCCCCTCCTTCCTACTAAGCCATGTAGGACTACTTCCGCCCTTATCGGAAAATCCTACATCGCGGCCGGTCAGGCGGGTATGGCCCTCCATACGATGGCCATCCTCCAAGCCTACCAGGCGGACGTGCTCAAGGAGATGGATGAAGGGACTGGTCTGACTCCAGAGGCAGTGAAAGAGCTGCGCAAAGCCACTGACTTGGCTCTGAGAGCAACTAAGCACACCGCGCGCGCTGTGGGGCGCTCTATGGCGGGTTCAGTGGCTGCAGAACGCCATTTATGGCTCAATCTCACTGAGATTCGTGAGAAGGAGAAAGTGTTCGTGCTGGATGCACCCATCTCACAATCTGGGTTATTCAGAGAGGCGGTTAGCTCTGTAGTGGAGAAGTTTTGCTCCGCTAAGACGCAGTCAGCTTCCCTTATGCAGTTTATGCCGAGGAGGATGAGGGACCACTCCACTCCCTCCTCCTCTTTGTCTAGAGAGCAATCGCTACCCAGAAAGGAGCCTTCTGGCAGGAGTGGTGCCCAGGCTACGCACCCTCCCCCGACTACGGTCTGGGGATCCCGGGGTCGGCCTTTCCCTCGCCAGCGACCACGCAGACGGGTTGACCTGAAGCGGCCCAGCAGACCCGCCGCTTCGGCTCCTCTGAGTCGTTCCTGACCCTCGAGTCGGGATGAGGAGAGCGGCGTCACCGCTACGAGGCGAGACCAGACCGCAAAAGCGTATCTGCCCGCCTCAAACGCGCTCTCCGCACTCAGATCTGTCACGACCACCCCTCGAGGTTTGGTGTGCAGAAAGAGTCCACCCTCATTTTTCTTCGGTCTGGCAGTTGGGGGACGCGTCAAGCTTTCCCCCTCTACAGTCCGTCACTTTGCCGCCAGCGGGCCACATGTTAGGAGACACGTCCGGTTCTCTCCTACAGCGTACGGACCCCGTGCCGGCCATTTTTCAGTCCAGCACTTCACTCTCCATCATCCCAAACAAGGACGCCGAGGGATTTCCTTCGTGGTGGAGGGCGTCACTTCTTCCAGGCCTTCTCGACACCCCAACTCATGTATGTCTTCCTTTGCACGACACTCTGCTTCCTCTATCGCATTTCATTCACGAATGGGAGCGCCTACCAGGGGTATCACTTTGGGTTCTCCGCACAGTTCGGTCCGGCTACACACTCCAGTTTGGGAGGAATCCTCCCCGCTTCGATGGAGTTCAGCTGACAGTAGTAAACAGCGCCTCGAGGGCTTCTGTGCTACAACAGGAACTCTCCTCCCTCCTACAAAAAGGAGCGATAGAGGAGATACCTCAGTCGGACATCGAATAGGTGTTCTTCAGCCGTTACTTCCTCGTTCCAAAGAGGGACGGCGGACTGAGGCCCATTCTGCATCTGCGCCGTCTGAATTTTTCCCTTTACAAAGGGAAGTTCAAGATGCTGACGATGAAAACCATCATGTCTCAGATTCAAGGAGGGGACTGGTTTGTCACTATCGACCTAAAGGATGCATATTTTCACATCCAGGTCGTTCAGCGTCAAGTTTTGCCTTTGGAGGGAAGGCTTACCAATACAAGGTCCTTCCCTTCGGCTTGGCCTTGGCACCGAGAACGTTCACGAAATGCATGGATGCTGCACTGGCCCCTTTGAGGCTCCAGGGCATTCGTGTTCTAAACTATCTGGACAACTGGCTCATTCTGGCCCACTCCAGGGAGCTAGTGAGTCGTCACAGAGATATCGTTCTCTGCCACATTCATTCTCTTGGCCTCATAATGAATGGCAAGAAGAGTGTGCTCTTCCCATCTCAGCGAACCGTGTTTTTGGGGGTTCACTTGGATTCCATTCAGATGCAGGCCCGTTTGGCTCCTGCCCGGATATCCAATCTTACAGCATGTCTGGCCTGCTTCAAGCTAGGCCATCATGTCTCGATAGGTACCTGCCGCAGGCTGCTAGGCCTCATGGCAGCGGCCTCTCCTGTGTTGCCCTTAGGGTTGCTTCACATGAGGCCGTTCCTTTGGTGGAGGAAAGAGCTGAGTTTACACCCCATGATACCAGCCACTCCCCTTATCAGGGTATCGCGCAATTGCTCTCGACCCCTTTTACAATGGCGGGACCCCGCTTTTCTCCAGAGCGGGGTCAGAATGGGTGCGATCCACCGTCGCCATATGATCACGACGGACGCATCAATGACGGGCTGGGGCGCAGTCTTCGAAGGCAGACCTGTGAACGGGGAATGGACAGGAGAGTTCCTTTCCTGGCACATAAACTGCCTGGAACTCAGGGCTGTCTTCCTGGCTTTGATGCATTTTCTCCCCCTTCTCGGAAAACATCATATTATAGTCAGAACGGACAATATGGCGGTAGTGTCCCACATAAACCGTCAGGGGGGTTCACGGTCGTGCACCCTGGACAGGCTTGCGTGCCATCTTTTCCTTTGGTCCCAAGACAAGTTCCTTTCTTTGAGGGCAGTTCACGTTCCGGGAGTGCTGAACCTTGCGGCCGATTTTCTGTCGAGACAGAAACTCAGGCCAGGAGAGTGGATGTTGAACCGTCAGACGGTATCCCAGATATGGAGCCTGTTTGGCAAAGCGGAAGTGAACCTCTTTGCTTCTCAAGAGTCATCCCAATGCCCGCTCTGGTTCTCCCTAAGCTTCCCAATGTCTCTGGGCATAGATGCATTAGCCCATCCGTGGCCGAATGTCAGGCTGTACGCGTTTCAGCCAGCAAAGCTGATTCAGGCAGTCCTATGCAGAGTAAAGGTGAGCGGTGCCCGTCTCCTTCTCAGAGCCCCATTCTGGCCCTCCCAGACTTGGTTGTCGGAGTTGGCTCCCCTCCTGTATCGGCCCCCTTGGGAGATCCCGATCAGGCGGGACCTGCTGTCCCAGCTTCAGGGCAGGATCTGGCATCCCCAACCAGAGCTCTGGAAGTTGTGGGTATGGCCCATACAGGGCCAGGGGCATTGATGCCTAATCTACCTGTCGAGGTTCAGGAAACCATCGCCAGTGCAAGGGCCCCCGCTACTAGGAAGCTGTATTCTTCCAAGTGGGGTGTCTTTGAGTCCTGGTGTTTGGCTTGTGCAATAGACCCAGTTAACTGCCCTGTTGGTCCAGTGCTGGAGTTTTTGCAGGAGAGACTGACAACAGGGGCGGCCGCCACCACGCTAAGGGTTTATGTCGCGGCCATTGCAGCTCGGAGAGAGCTGGATGAGGTCCCCCTGGGGAGACATCGTTTGGTCTCCCCCTTTATGCGTGGCGTCAGACGGCTTACGTTCTTTTCGGCAGAGAAATCTGAGGAGTGGATGGCGCGTTCGCCAGTATAAGCTGACGACGTGATTGCGTCAGAGACGGCGTCGCGCCATCAGCCAATGAATTGGCGTGATTCTATAAGGGCTTCAGACAATCGGCACGCCCAGGGGCGTTCCCAAAGCGTGAAGAGCTTTCACGTAGCGTCTCGTTCCCTATTAAGAGGACAAGGGTTACGCGAGTAACCCGAGACATTTTGTAGCTTTCATTAAGAAAAGGATTTTTGTACCTTGCTGTTTTTGTTAGTAAACTATTCTGAGTTAATTTAAGAAGGCGTCTGACTATTGGGTTTAACACCCTTCTGTGGCTCAGTGGTGGAAATTAAGACCCTTGCACCAAAGACCCAAGTTTGAATCCCAGCTCTGACATCCTTACGTTAGTAATAGTTCCTATAAAATATTTTTAGGCCCTATTCTTATGTAGGAGCTAAATTAGTTCAGCATTGACCTGCCAGTGACCTGCCAATGTCTGACCTCTGTGATTACCATCAAGGGTTTTGCCACCAAGTACTAAGTCATGTTTTGCGAGGGGGTCAAATACTTATTTCACTTATTAAAATGCAAATCAATTTAGAACTTTTTTAAATGTGTTTTTCTGGATTTTGTATTTATTTTTATTCTGTCTCTCACTGTTTAAATAAACCTACCAATACAATTATAGACTGATCATTTCTTTGTCAGTGGGCAAACGTACAAAATCAGCAGGGGATCAAATACATTTCCCCCACTGTGTGTATATATATTTATAATTGAAATGCATATTTGAGATTATTTAAATATCAGTTAATCAACCTACAATACTTTAGTCATTAGATTAAATCAGTTTTTTTTTCAAAGATGATAACAAAAATGATTTTTGTTGATTTTGTTGAAAAGATGATTTTAAAAGATTTTTCACATCAATAGCAAAATTACTTAGTCTGTCAGAATTGTTAAAGGGGTCATATGATTATTTTTTAAAGATCAATAGTTTGTGTATTTGGTGGAACAGAATATGTTGTCATGCTTTAATGTTAAAAAACACATTACTTTTCAAACACTATACATTATTGTAGGTCCTCAATGCTCTCTCAAACGCTTCGTTTTCTACAAAGCCCCTCCTTCCGACAAGCACATTCTGCTCTGATTGGCTAGCTGGAACAGTGCATTGTGATTGGCGGAACACCACAAGCACTCGTTGAAAATGTAACGTCCCTTGCCATCAGTGGCGGCTGGTGCTAAAAAATTTGGGGGGGGCGCAAACAAACTGAAAGTATGGGCGATCTGGTCCAAGCTCCTTGATCCTTTTTTTTTCTTCATCCGAACGCCTTGTGAACGGGTATTTTTGTAAAGATAAAACGAATTTTCTTTCATCTCGAGATATTGCGCTTGCTTCCACATTAATTAGTACCTGTCTGTCAACTGACGAGCTGCTGCTGAGTGGAATAAGAGTCGTTGAGAACGGTCCAATCACATGAGGCCAAACATATAAAAACAATATTGATTCGCTCTAACAACAAAAGTGGGAGGGTTCGGACAATTGACACAAGGACAATTGGACAATTTGAAACAAGCCAATTAGAGCTTAGCCTCAAATCACATGCTTTTGAAAAGTTTGTGTACCTACATATACACTCATTAGTCCGGCGCCCCGCACACAAATATGAAATAAATATAGTTTAGATTTTTTGCTTTTCAATCAATTATAATATAACTAACAGTAGAATACTATGACTAAATGATTTTATTTAGTTAATATTTGCGATATATTTTTAACTTATTGTTAACATGTTAAAGGGGGCTAACTTGAAGGGGGGGTGGCACCCCAGCGCCCCCTATTGACCAGCCGCCACTGCTTACCATAATCGCGAGCTTAATTTTTCTATATAAATGTAAAGACAGTTAATAATGTCCTTCGTTTTACCATCAGTTCAAGCCCGAGAGGGGAACAGAGTCATGTGACAGACACAGTGATGAACACACTCGCCGCTGCGCTGTGACCCTCTGTCTCTCGCTCTCTCTCTCTCTCTTACACACACACACACACAACGTGCAAAACTCCGCATTTGAACAGTCAATAGCAAATACCAGATTGTCATAGCAAAGTCATAATTGCCTCCTCTCCTAGGTTCACGAAATGGTCGTCCATAAAATGTGCTGCTGTTCTGTTGTATGTAATCTTAATGATTTCTAAATGCATCTACTTTTGGAAGGCCAAATAAAGTGCTTTTAGTTTCGCCTAGAAACACACAGCGTCTCCCTGACACGGCTGCATCAACAATACTGCAGTTAATGAAACCATGCCTTTGAGACTTTAGTCTTTGCAACTTCAGGAGTCTTATCTATCAGCTTGTAACACTCCAAAGAGAAAGCAAAACTTGAAATCGCATCATGTGACCCCTTTCTTTACTGCCCAGTTGAGAATAACGGATGATATTGAAATAAATAAATAAAAATTATTTCCAGAATGTATTTAAACAAACATTGAAGAAACAAATAAATAACAGCACCAGTATTAATTGCATTTCAACAAACAAGTAAAGTAATTGAGTTTGTTGAAATGCAATTAATACAGGTATTATAATTTTTTTGCTCCAAGGGGAGTCGATCATTCATTGAATTAACCGTATTTTTATAGTTTTTTTTAACATTGTTATTTTCTTTGTGCTAAATTAATTTCCCCTGAACCCCAAAATGTTTTTGCCACCTAATGACTTTTTTAAATCAGTTGTAATATTTAATTCTTTCCATTAATTTTCTACTCTAAAAATGTAATAAAATGGGCAAATACATATATATTTTTTTAAATCAGTCATTTTAAAAATTTTCAAAAAGAGAGAGAAACTCACTGATGAGAAATATCAGCATCAGATACTTCTGAAATTCCATTGTAATGAAAGCAGTCTCAGTTGGCTTGCATAAAATGTAGACTTTGCATCTGAGGAGAAAATTAATATAGAAATATGTAAACATGCATCAGAATATATAAAAGCAACACATCTAGAATGGTTCAATAAAATTTACCAAAAGAAGCCAAATAATATTTGTAAAGCCTCTTGCGTACCTGCAGTATGTTCGCAGCTGTTGTGTATACAACACCACTTCTGTCCTGCTAAGGATATCAATGCAAATCTATAGAATGATATCACGTACATCATATTGAACGTGAATGAAGAACGTGAATATGTACTCTAAATGTCGCCATAGTACTGAACACATTTGCATATTGGCATGCAAACATTATATATTTTTTTATTTTAAGCCCAGATGTAAATATTACAGTACATATAAGCAAATTAGAGTTTCTGGAGGGAAGTGACTTGAATGAATTCAAAGAATGTATGCAAAACAAATACAGATAAACTTCACATTGGAAATTTCACAACTAATTACAAAGAAACTGCAGGTAGCACATTGAATTAAAAGTGAACATTTTAAGCAGAATGACTGAAATAGTGTTTTGTAAAATACAATTTTGAAAGATCATTTTTAAAGTGTAACACTGCATTTGTTGATATATATATATATATATATATATATATATATATATATATATATAATGTATTTCAGAAAACTTTTATTTTATTTCATGGTTTTAATGGTTTAATTTTAGTTTCAGTTTTAGTTTATTTAACTATTTAACCCTGGTTTGTGTTAGCTAATTTATAATAAATATATCCCTATTAATCATGATGAGGTGTGCTTCTTCTGTCAGAGTGAAATATGGTAAATAAATCCAGGTTATAGTAAGTAGCTGCTATATTTGCAAAGGTTTGCTAGGCTCATTAATGCTTAAAATAAGTATAATAATAAAACGTTTTTTAAGGGAGCTGTTTCAAAAGAAAAACAGCATTCTCACAAATTTATATTTATTATCCTTTATATCATTGAAAATTATTTTTGGGCAGACTTCACAGCAAAAACTCATTTTGTCTTGTTTATTCTAAATCAAGACACATTGACTGGAGAATCAAAAATGATTCAATATCAAGATATTGATTAAAAAAGTGACTTTATACTTAAAACTAGAAGAAGAAAAAAACCTACTAATGAGGTAAGTAAAATAAAACTCATTCTCAATTGTATTTTTCTTAACCCATTGGCAGATATTTTTTCTTGTTTAAAGTATAAACCCACTTCATTTTGATACAGTTTTGCTTCTCAAGTAGTTTTATCTTGATTTTATAATGTTTACATATTTGTACTGTAAAATAAGTCAAAACTGAGCAAGAAAAACATTATAATGTAATGAGTGTATAATCATAATGTTCATTCTTTGACTGGACCACAGACAGTTGTTATGCCTGTTCTTTTCGTGACTCACAGAATACTTTCCATACCTTTTTTGCCTTTCAAATTGTGGTTATGTACGCTGCTGAACATCCGCTTCTCATGACACCTTCTCTTCAGAGATATATTCTATTTTAGTTTTTAGGTAGTCATCTGACTGTTTAGATGGTTTTTGGGATTGATATATATATATATATATATATATATATATATATTATAATATGAAAGTGACGTGGTGTACGACCAAGTATGGTGACCCATACTCAGCATTCATGCTCTGCATTTAACCCATCCAAAGTGTGCACACACAGCAGTGAACACACACACACAAACACACAACACACACACACACACACCACACACACACACAACACACACACACAACACACACACACACACCTCACACACACCACACACACACACACACACCCTCACACACACACACACACACACCCACACACACACACACATGTTGGTTTTTATGGTTTACGGGGGACTTTCCATAGGCGTAATGGTTTTTATACTGTACAAACCGTATGTGCTATTGCCCTACACCTACCCTACACCTAAACTTAGCCCTCACAGGAGACGGTGCATTTTCTATTTTCCTCAAAAAAACTCACTCTGTATGATTTATAAGCGTTTTAAATTATGGGGACACTGAAAATGTCCTCATAAATCACCTTCTCCTTGTAATACCTATGTCATTATACAAATTTGTGTCCTCATAAACCACATAAACATGCCCACACACACACACACACACACACACACACACACACACACACACACACACACACACACACACACACACACACACACACACACACACACACACACACACACACACACACACACACACACACACACACACACACGGTATTGAGAGTGCTGGACATTCACTCCCCCCACCTACAGTTCCTGCCGGCCCCTTTGGGTTACGAGTCCGTATCTCCAACCATTAGGCCACGACTTCCCATCATATATCCTACAATCATTCCTGAACAGGACTTAATAATAATAATGTAAATAAAAATAAGGGCTTAATTCTATTTTGAAATACCATTATAGTATTTATTTATAAACAAAACATATGAATAATAGAGAGTTAAAAACACTGACCAACAGTGCATCTGGAAAAATAATTATTTCTGTTTTTGTTTCATGTACAATGAATAACTGAAGGGATGTATTGGGCTTTATAGAGTTAACCCAGACAGCAACAGAATTTGGGTCAAACAGCATTAGGCTGATTTCTGGCTTGAGTCTGACCAACCCAAAGGAATAAAAGGAAAAATACAGCTATTTGAGCTGTCTTGAGCTTGGTCTGCCAGAAAAAAAATGAAATAATCAGCTGAGATATGGGTTGGTTTTGGTTAATGAATGAATGATATAATGTTCTCTGGCATGAATTTATTAACAGTAAAACAGCCTTGGGTAAGATGTGTCTGGAGATGTTAAGATGATTTTTAGTATGTACACCATTATGAAGTTAATTCTGTAAAAATAAATGTTACACATTTCACAGTAAACTTCTGACTACGGTTATAAAATAATATTAACCCTCTGGTGCTCCTTACTCTACCATTCAAAGTTTTGGTGTCAGTAATTTATTATTTTAAGGAGTTGATATTTTTATTTAGCAGGGTTGCATTACATTGATTGAAAATTACATTATTAATTTTACAAAAGATTTCAACTTGAAACAGAAATGCTGTTGTCACAAGCTACCCATAATAGAAATGCACGACAACGAAGAAGGTTATATCAAAAGTAGGGCTGTCAATCAATTAAAAAATATACTAATGAATCGCTTATCTTTTCTGAAATTAATCGAGATTAATCCCAACTAACATTAAAGTTTTTAAATACTTTTATATTGCAATATTATCACATTCAATCTTCAAATTAATGTGGAAATGTTTCCTTGGCAGCTAGCTGAAAGTTATATATAAAGTTATGGTTTTAATTGTAGTTTCATGTGTTTCGATATAAACTTCTGTATCTGTACGGAGCAACATCTTACTGTACAACCACAGCTGCACGGACGTGTTGATGTCGTGTAAAGACATCTCCAAAACATCATATACAATCCCACCTGTATTTGAAGGATACCATTAAAGAAAAACGGTTAGATTTGCACATTTCCTTTTTTAAATACCACGTGACACCATGTTTAACAGCGGGTACAAGACATTAAGGAAATATGAGATACAGAAAATGCCATTTGTGCCAAACTTTTTTTGTTTTTTTGCTAAATGTAATCCAATATCCTTATGTTTTAGAATAAATGTATCAAAATATTAATAAAAAACAAAACTGTTTAAAATACTTATCAAATAAATATTTTAGAATAAAGTTTTAAAGTTATAAAGTTGATCTAATTCTTGTACACTGGTTATGTTTAGTGGATAGGTGTAGGTGCTAACATGATTACCCGTCGAATATTACGACTAAACAATGCAATTTCGTGATTAATTTGCAATATATATGTAACTTATTTTTAAACATGTTGAAGTCGGCTTCTTCCCTGGCTAACTTGATGCGGGCGACGCCCCAGCGCCCCCTATTGACCAACCACCACTGTTTATGATCTAAACCAGGGCTCCTCAACTCTTTCGCTGGAGGGCCAATCTGCAGCAGAGTTTAGCTCCAGCCCTGATCAAACACCCTACCTGTGATTGTCTAATGATGCTGAAGACTCTGATTAGCATGCTCAGGTGTGTTTGATTAGGGTTAGAGCTAAACTCTGCAGGAGTGGGCCAGATTTGAGGATGGCTGATCTAAACTATGCAGTTTCGAAACATAGAATGCAATGCAATACAATAGTAACTGAGAAATGAACAAGCAAACATTTTAAATGATTTACTAAAGAGTAGTGATGGCGAAGTGAAGCGTTCTGAACCAGCGAAGCTTTAAACTCAATTGTATTGAGAAAAGGTTCATTACTCGAAGCTTTTTAAAACGGTTCATGCTGTGTCCATCTAGTGGTCTTAAAAATAAACAACACCTTCCAAAGTGCTGTGATTCATTACAGCTGCTGGTTTCACAACTGGTTCCACGACTGATTCCTTGTTTTAATTTATTGTATAAAAATAATTGCCATTGTCAAAGTCATTCGTTTGTGTCGGTGTACTGCCACAAAAATAATTCAAATAAATCAAACAATCTCATGAATTAAATCTGTGATCTGTCAATGTTAACTCTGCCTCAGTCCTTAGACTGTTATTTCATGGGCAACGTTCATTTGACCTTAATATATAAAATAGGATAAAAAGAAAACAATGCTAATGTATTATAATGTAAAGGAAACGGCGCTAAGGTTCGCTTCGTTTGAAGCAGATACTGAAGCAGTCACGTGGTTTTCAGGCGCATGAAGCTTCGGACGTCATAGATCACGTGCTTTTGGCAAAACGAATCAAGCTCCGATACAGCGCTTCAGTGTGAGATGTTTCGTTTTTATGATACAAGCTTCGAAGCCTCGGTGTCTAACGTCACATCACTACTAAAGAGCACCATATCCGAAATCATTCTGTAAGCGCATGACATATTCTGTCCAGAAGATGTCGCCATTCGGACAGTAAATACACAAAACAATATTATAGACTGTAGAGCAAGGTATCAGATCAGTGTGCAAGTGCTATTTAAAAAATACTATTTTTAGAAGTATCTTAGAATATTTAGGATGATCTTACAATAATTTATGGTACCCCTTAAGCAGCTTGAACAAAAATTATAAAAAGTGAGTTGTATTGTGTTTCTTGCATGGCTGTTGCATTATCTTCAGAAATCAAATAGAGAGAGAGGGGGGGGGGGGGTACTGTGTATAGATTATACACTAATTACAAACCATCTCAAATTATATACTACAAAACAAAAATGAAAATAAACTATTTATTTATTATTATAATTGTATATTTTAATAAAATTTATATTGTTTTATTATATTCATTTTTAGTAATTATTTTATTCTAGTATTTATTACTTTTTTTTGGGGGGGGGGGGTCACAAAGTGGACCTGTTGTTGAATATGATATTGGCTATGCATCTCTATTAGCAGCAGCAGCATTAGTGCAAAATGATATATTTAAATGTTCATACATTGACATGAGCACACAATCCAACAGGATTTCATGGAAAATCTGACTTTATTCATTACATACAGCTTTAATCAATATTTTATAAGAAATTGGTCTCACATTAGGCTACTTGTACATGTAACAATCTGACCTGGATGCAAAACACATGATCATAAGCATCATACAGTTTCTGATAACTTTATCATCACTTTCATGAACGTGTTTTTTCATTATTCTGAAATAGATTATAAATAATAAAACGGAGGCTATTTGTGTCCATAAACACGTGAATCCAGATTATTGTAATTATTTTTCTTTTACTAAGACCAGTCTGAAAAGTGCCAGGATTTCCAGTAATAAACGTTTATCTGTAAACAGTTATTTTATACATGTTTCTCTCTTTTCTTCCCCAGAAGTTAGAGGCAGCTTAATCCCAGATATCTCCTCCCCAGAAGTTTCATTCGCTCTTCCCTCTCTTCAGACGTCCCTCCAGTCCGGTCCTTCTCTTTAGGTTTGTGTAGAGAAGAGCAAAGTTTACGATGTAGGTTGAGACACAGACCACGCAGAAATCACCCAAGACAAATGCCAGAATAACAGCCAGATATACAGATCCAGCCACTGACACCCAAGACGACATGACAAGGCAGAACGCTGCTCTGCCGGACACCAGCTGACCTGTTGATTCAAATGTATTTGCAGATGACACTTGGTTTGATATTATCGGTGAAATAGCTTTAGGGCCCAGAACGAACCGTTAATGGCCTATCAGCACTTACCTAAACCCAGTTGTAATGTATAGAAAAGTATTCCCAATACACTGTTCGGCTGGTTTAACAGGCTGTCTTTAGAAGTAAAGATCTGGACGAGCCCAAATCCACGTCCCCATCTGAGCAAGAGCAAAGTACCACCAATCAGTCAGTTGATTTGTTTATTATTTTTTCATGCAAATATTCACTATTTGCAGGTTGCATGTGACCAGACTTATTGGCAAAGGCTACTGTTTTTTTCCTGCACTAGTCAATTATAAGATTTAAGCCTGTTTGAATTTTCATTACATATTTTTTTCTCAGTCTAATGGAAATGATGAAACATTAAAAATACAATGTTTATTTTATTGCACTTTATCTATTTTCAGCTGTAGATGTGATTTACAATAGCCAACATATCTAATAAGTCTGTTTTGCTAAAATGAGTTTTTTCTCTTGCACTGGGCCAGAAACCTCTACTTTAGTAGCAAACTTGACAGTTTTATATCTATTTTCTGAAGGTTTTTAGTTTGACATTTGACAGCTGCTGTGTTTTCTGATTTTAAAATTAAATGAATACTAAATTCTCGAGCTGGATTTATGCAGTGTTCATTTCTGTTCTAGAAATGTATGCAAACTAGTGCATATTTAATAAGACAATGTATAATTTGCTTATTTAAACAATTCAGAGAACTTGCAATTGCAAAAAAAATGCTTGCAATTCGTAAAGTATATCTGTAAAATGTTTAGTGTATTCACCTGAGGTGTCTTGCTACTGAAATGAACGCATTACCTGGATGTGAAGACTTTAGAGCAGCTCACGGAATGACCCAGGTCGCACATCGCGCGATATTCGGGGTCGTTCTCCCGGGACAGTTCGACATGCAGCGCGTAAACCGACAGAACTAAGCCCAGAAAACACAGGATGAAGCGGACGCGATATTCCCATTTAGGAACTCCCGTAGAGGAATGGCTCGATGACATTGCAATGACAGTGTTAAACGTTTTGAAAAATTACGTAATTTACAAAAGCCTGTTTTGTATAGGCTTGCAGACTAAAAAGTTGCTACTCTGATGTGAGATTTGTAACTGTAGAATATTTATGCTCGAATTTGACTGGCTCCCACCTTGAATATTTTGCAACGTGGAAAAGTCTGAGAGAAGAGCTGTGATTGGAACGAACTGCATCGCGTGGCATGACCGAGGTTACTGGCTAATAACGGATGATGCGCTGTTTTTCTCCTGCAGGGGGCGCTTGGCGGCTCGCCTTTAAAACACATGCTGCGTCCCAATTCGCATACTAACCGTCCTAAATAGTGTTCGAAAATATAATTATTATGTCCCATACTTTTAGGACATAGTATCAGTAGGCGAATTGGGCCGCTGCAACAGTATGACGGTTTGGAGGATTTATTCATTAATTCAGAATTTGTGAACGAATTTGTAAACCAATGTAAAGTAATTGTTGCTGTATGGAAACCAAACCTGCGTAAAATTAAATAAATATAAACAAGTGCAATAATTTTAATTGTATAAATGTAATAATAATACATTTAAATAAATTCTATAAATATATTTTAATACATTTAAGTACATTTAATTAATGAATTACATTTAGTCCTTGGTTTATTTATTTATTTATTTATACATTTAAATAATAAATGAAGAAAATAATATAAAAATAAAATCAGCACCAAATGTATTCTTTTATTTATGTTCCTATTATTATTATTATTATTTCACATTCTTCTTCTTATCGTTATTATTATTTCTTCTTATTATTATTATTATATTATTAGTATTTGTATTATTATTCCTACAGGTTTGGACCTCCTCGTTGTTGTGTTTATAAATGATTATGTGGAGTATGACATGTTATAGCATGTGCGCGTCTTTCTTATTTACACTCGACGCCGCCCAAAGAATGACCCTATTTCACACTTCAGAAGAGCCCGCCCCTTGATCAATGTTGTCGAATCCCATTGGTTAATCCTTTAACGAGCAAACAGTCGATTGGTAGCTTTGCTGCCAGTCAAACACATTACGGAACAACACAAGGAAGTAAAACGGTGATAGGTGGTGCTTCGTGATAGCAAAAAATAGAAATGCTTTGAAAGAACCGCTCAGAAATCCCACTGCTTCCATATTTTAACAGGTAATTATGACCGCTTTCATTACACAATATGTGCTTTTATTGGTCTTTGTTCTAATACGAAAAGAAAGAAAGAGTGAACATATTGTCGTCAACGCTCATCTGGGCCAGTACTCTCACGCCCCTGCGGCATGTAAATAGGATTAAGCCCTGGACCTGTAGTATGTTGTCCCATTGACAAGCAATTACAGATAAGTGATGTTGCTTCTGTTGTTTTATGGTTTCGGTTATAAGCTACTCACCACCCCTGCGTCCACCTTGCATAATTACATTTCTTAAAACGATATTTGTTTTATTTTTTCTAACAAACTAAACGTGTGTGTGTATGTGTTACATGAAAATGAAATTCTGTCAATTTGAAATTCTGTCAATTTTGTATTTTCTGTTACTGATTAATAGGAAAGATTAGTTAGATTATGTCTGGCTTGTCCAAGAGAAGTGTAGAGCCCATTATAATAAACTGAACATAAAGTAACATTGTATCATCTTTAACCATTTTCTGAATATTTTGTTTTAGAATGTCAACCAATGAGAGGGACGAGACAAATGACACCCAAGCAGTGCCGGCCCAAAAAGCCTCCGAGGGCAACAACAGGAGAGAGGGCAACACTGACAAGAACCATCACAGAGGCATTACAGAAGGTCCCTCTCAGCCCAATGATGACACATCCATTGTAACAGATGCAAATACTGTTGCAGATAATAACTTGGCTCTGCTTAAAGCCCACTCCCTGGATGTGAAGTTTGAAGTTGGGGAAGAATATGACATTATTGAGACCATTGGTACAGGTGCTTATGGTGTGGTCTCATCGGCCCGAAGACGAGACAATGGTGAGGGTGCATTTCAATTACTTAAAATAATTAGACAAAATCTATGATATTCATTATTATTATTATGAATTACTATGTATAACATAATTATTAATATATTATTATTACAACATTATTAATGTATATTCATAATTATTGTTGTTATTATAAAACGATATTAATACATTTAAAATAAATCATAATTATAAGATTATAAATATCAAATTAATTATATTTTAAAAATGTCTTCTTCTTTATTATTAATGACCAGAACATTATTTGCTGATTGTTTACTAATATACAATAAGTATATTTTATATACTGATTTTATATGCAATTAGTATATTTTTAAGATAATGTATTGTAATTTGGGCAGCAAATTTGGCCTGTTAATTTGAGGGAATTAAAAAATTATTTAGAGAATGAACACAGTCATGTTCCCTGACTTGTAAGGCTGTGAAATTAATCGAATTCGATTAACATGCGCATCTCGACAGTAAAGCCGGTTCCGTGATTGGCAGTAAATCTTCATCACCTGTTTTCAGATGGAGCGGCAGTTAATACACTGAACCGTATTTCACTGACAAGCTAGGACATATTGCGTTTGTAATCGCAGACGAATCGCCTTCGATTATGAATGCAATATTGTGTAGCTTGACTTGCATGTAAGTTTGTAAGGGGTTTTCGTGCCATTTCAACACATTATAAGTATATTTGGCATAGAAAAAAAATGCATATCATGTAATTATTTTGATTAAAAATCAATTAATGTTTCTATCCACCTCATTCTTCCCGTAAAAATGAGCACGGCCATTTTTTTATTGTATGGGTCTTGCTTCTGGTCTCATTGGCTTCCAGCTATTTTTAGCTGTACAAAACTGCTTGTTTTGCTGCTTGAAATTGCACATTGGTGTGTCTTACACATATTATTTGAATGTATTGTCTTAATTATGAACACACTATTAATTTAATTTCTTTTAATTAATTTTTTATTAAATTTGTTTCTGCCCAAAATACATAAATGTAAATTTTATTTATCCACTTTATTTTTATATAAAATTTTTATTATTATTTTTTTTTTTTTACTTGGCTTGGGTTTTACACATACACAGCAGCTGCAAGTTCCTCACAGCAACCCATCAAATTAAAAGTTTAGTTTAACGTTAAGAAACTGTGTCAGAACATATTACTATTTAGCACTTTTAAGACTCAATTCTACTACTACTAATACATAATAATAAATCTTTATTTTTAAAGTAATAATCCCATTTGTTTTCTTTTTAATTTTAACAGTAAACCTCTGTTGTGCAGCACTTTGTTTGCCAAAAAATAAAAGGTTTTAATTTTAAATTAAATTAATGTTTGATGACTTAATCTGATTACCAGAAAAATTAAGAACATTTTATAGGGCCCTATTATTGTTTAAGAAAGGACCCTATACAAAAAAGGATAGTTTTTAAAATACAGGCCTGTGGCTTAATTTCTTTTTATTAATTCACCATTTGTAAACTGATGTTTACTGTAATTTACATCTGAAACATCTGTAACATCTGAATCGATACCCAGCCCTAATGCAAAGCATGCTTCTTTCATGGAGATTTGACCATATGTGGTGCTATAAAAGTGAAAAAGGCCTCAAAAACACAGTATTTATATAGTAAAAAAAAAATATATATAGTAAACATCCAGGTTGGCCAAGACCACCTTAAGTGCTTGAATCCCGGTAATCGCTGCTTGCAGCTATATTTATTATTATTGTAATCATAAACAAACTAGGTTGTAGCGCAAATAGTTTTACTGTATACACTTATTCTTCTCGTCATTTACCTATAGCAAATATAGGAAATATTTTAATTGGAAAATAGCTTATTCTGTGTTGAAAAATAAGGTGTATATTAGGGCTGTGCAAATAATCGCATACGATTGTCATGCACATCTCGTCAGTAAAACCAGTTCGGTGATTAGCAATAAATCGCCATCACCTGCTTTCAGATGGAGCGGCATTTACTACACAGAACCGTAGTTCACTGAGAAGCTAGGCAATATTGCGTTCATTATCGCAGGCGATTCATTTGCACAGCCCTAGTGTATATCTGTTAATTCTGAATTTCTGAATCTGTTTGGATATATATTTGTCTAATATCTTAACTTATTTTTGCATTCAGGCCAGCAGGTGGCAATAAAGAAGATAACTAATGCCTTTGAGGTTGTGACGAATGCCAAACGCACAATGCGAGAGCTGAAGATTCTCAAGCACTTCAAACACGACAACATCATCGCCATTAAAGACATTCTCCAGCCTGTGGTCCCTCACTCTGCATTCAAATCAGTGTAAGCTTGAGTTCAAAGCAGCAAGCATATTCTCTCCTCATATTTAATGTGCTAAAAGTGACTCTCATTCTTTAGGTACGTGGTTCTTGACCTCATGGAGAGTGACCTGCATCAGATTATTCACTCCCACCAACCTCTGACCTCAGAACACACACGCTACTTCCTGTATCAGCTGTTAAGAGGCCTGAAATACATTCACTCTGCCAACGTCATTCACCGTGACCTCAAGCCATCCAACCTGCTGGTGAATGAAAACTGCGAGCTGAAGATAGGCGACTTCGGCATGGCGCGCGGATTAAGCGCGGCCCACTCCGAAGAGTCACGTTCATTTATGACCGAATACGTGGCCACACGTTGGTACCGCGCTCCTGAGCTCATGTTGTCGCTTTACCACTACAGCTTGGCCATCGACCTCTGGTCTGTTGGCTGCATCTTTGGTGAGATGCTTGGCCGAAGGCAGATGTTTCCAGGGAAAAACTACGTTCATCAGCTTCAGCTGATTCTTTCAGTTTTGGGAACGCCACCCGAGAGCATCATCAGCTCGATAGGATCAGATCGGGTGCGTTCTTACGTGCGAAGCCTCCCTTCTAAAGCAGCAGAGCCGCTTGCAGCACTGTATCCGCAAGCTGAGCCCAGTGCTTTGGACTTGTTGGGCGCAATGCTCCGATTTGATCCTCGTGAGCGGATCAGTGCATATCAAGCCCTCGAACACCCCTATCTCGCCAAGTACCATGACGCAGACGACGAGCCAGTGTGTGTTCCTGCCTTTGATTTTGAGTTTGATCGGCAACCAATGGGCAAAGAACAAATCAAAGAAGCTATACTAACAGAAATCCAGGACTTCCATAAAAAGAAGCAGGGCGTCAGGAAGAAGATCCAGTTTAGGCCTCTCCATTCTAGTTCGGCTGAGGTTGGGGTGTCTAGTAGCACCCTTTGCGCGACGCCACTGTCTCAAAACTTGACAGAAACAGCACAAACTCGCACAAATCTCAACTTCAAACCTACAGACACTACACAAACTCAAACGAATGCAAACTCATTTCAAGCTCGACATCACCTTACTCAGATTCTGTCACATTTGGCTCAGGTAAGCTGCCAGGATGTGGACATGCCCAGCGCGAACTCTGACGGCCAGCCTGAAACCATCGATCTGACCACTCCCACGGAACCGGTGACGAACTGCACAAAGGAGGAGCGTGTCTCGTCCAATAAAATGCTTCCTTCCCACCCCATCTCTCAGAATGCGCCCACTTCAAGTCTTCCTCAGTCAATCCCTTCACTCTCTCTCACACAGTCCCAGGCTCAGTTGCTCTCTCAAAATCTCACTCGTTCCCTGGGCAAAGGAGGGAAAGCGACAAACGGGGAAGGTACAAAAAAAGAGGGAGCAATTTCAGAAGACACAAAAGCAGCTCTCAAAGCTGCTTTGCTTAAATCAGCACTAAGGCAGAAGGCTCGAGGTGAGAGAATTTGCAGTGTGGTCATAGATTGCTTAACATTATCAAATTTGCTCTTTCTCAGATTTGATGATCCCCATGTGAGGAACTATATAAAAAACAACTAATTCCCAATTTTAAGACGCATTTTATACTGTTAGAATTTTTTTATCTTATAAATACACACTACATTCATACGTTAAGGGTCTGTAAGATTAATTATTTTTTTTCGAAAAATAAATTAAAATCTGTATTCAGCAAGGATATATTATTCAAACGTGACAGTAAAGACATTTACAATATTACAAAAAAACTATTTATTTCAAATAAATGCTTTATTTGTTATAATATTTCACAATATTACGCTTTTTTATTATGTTTTTGATTAAATTAATGCAGCAAAAGTGACCTTCAAAAACAGTTAAAATCTTACAGACCCCAGACATTTGAACATTAGTGTTTTTTGTTTTGTTTTTTAAATATGATATATTTTATGTTTTATATTTATATAATTTAAATATTATGTGTGTAAAATACTAATTATATTAAGTTGACACTTCCACATTTTTTTCTACCCACTAATACTGTTATAAACCTGAATAGAACATTTTAAGAATGTTTAGTTTTTTAATGTTTATAAATTTTTCTGTTATTTTTCCAAGTACCATTTCTAAGTTCAAGTACTGTCATGTTAATAATGTACTGATTCTCTCTTCCCTAGATGGAGGCTCTGCAGCTCTTGGTATCGAATTACTCCGAGGATCTGCTGGAGGTTTATACTCATCCCTCTCCTCCTCCAACTATGGGCCAGAGCAGAAGAAGCCGGTCACGGCACAGGAGAGACAACGAGAGAGGGAAGAGAAGCGAAGGAAGAAACAGGAGCGTGCGATGGAGAAAAAGAGGAAGCTGAAAGAGAAGGAGAAAAAGGAGGGAAAACAAGGCAAATCTTTGGGTGGCGTGTTACTCAGCGACAACGACAAGAAGCTGTTGGAGCGCTGGGGACGAATGATGGACAAACGGGTGGACAAATCGCAGACCGTGGAAACCAATAATGCCAAGACCGGTGAGGGTAAAACGGTCCAAATCCAGCCAGCAAAAGCAAGAAATGTCATAAAGACAAACTCAGACAGGGGAGAATCAATGGCGCCAAAACAACCTCAATGAAGTGCAGACTTTCAAACCGCCACAAATACTGACACAAATGGGACAGTGTTTGGCAGCTGGAATATTCCATCCAACTCCGACTCATGATGCACAGCCCGTCTCTTTAGGTCCAGCTCAGAATGGAGACGTTGGGTTGGTTGCTGTAGGAGGAGGTGGAAGTGCTGGTGTGGTAACCGCCCCATGTGCCTTTGCCAAAAACAACACATTAAAACCTCAGTTTCTGACTGATGGAACAATGTTCACCGATCTTGAGAACTGGACAGGAACAACTCCACACCAGCCCCAGAAAAGCCACCAACCTCCACCTGAACTGAATAACCCTGCTCACACGGGCTTTGCTCACATGCAAGCGCAGCCGAAGCCCGTCACACATGCGCAGTCGCAGTCCAACGCTCACATCCAGCTGCTGCCGCTGGAATCCTTTATGACCAAACCATCAGCTCTGAACCCCAGCATTGGCATCTCCGACACCAGCACATCTCTTTCCAATCCAGAGATCAGCAATGGTCCACAAGCCCTGGACAAACTTTGCGTTTTAGAAGAGCGACAAAATGGCTCTCATGCGCAGGGCCCTTCAAAACAGCCTCCGGGAGCTGCAGCTCAACCCTGCCTTGGTCTCACTGACACGGGGCAGCCGGCAAACAGCATCCCTGACATCCACACAGTCACACAGCAGCTCTCAAAGTCACAGGTGAACATTTTATTTATAATACGTGATCGTGGGCCTTCTTCCAGTATGAGCGTATGGTATTTTTAAATTATTGTTATGCATTTTTATTTTCTTCCAGGTGAAAGTTTGTTTGCTTAGAAAAGTGAAACCTGTTATCATTTAATGTGATTTGGGTTAAGACTTTTATTTGAGTTATTGGGTTATAGCGGTCAAGGAATACCTGGAACAATTAAGACATTTTAAAATTAATATTTGCAGGCTGGGGTTAACTGAAAATAAAATATAGAAACCTATTTCAGCTACGTTACCAAGGCAGGCATTTCTCAGTTTCATTTCAATTTAATTTGAAACTAAAACTAATCAATAAGAATTAAACATGACACAAACTAAAAGTGAAAACAGAAAATATAAAAATACATTTTAAAAAGTCATGAAAATGTATATGGTTACGTTTTCTTTTTTTTACTCATGCTCTGCTCCAATATGTTGAAAAAGATAGAAATAAAGTAAACATTGACTGCAAGCCAAAACTGAGGGTCTAATTGTACAAAAATAATTCAAATCACTTGAAAATATTAATTTAAATCATATAACATAAAATAGAAATCAACTTTAGTGACCTCTAAAATTCAAGTAAGCATGAACATTTTATTTTAGTTATTTTATAGCTTGTGTGTTGCACCAATGTTGATGTGTTGATGAGAAACACGTTTAATACTTTTAATTCATTATTAGCAGTAGTATTGTTTTTAATATTATTGTTATATATATTTTTAATTGATTGCTTGATTACTTGAAAAAAAGAAACTGCAGACCCCCCTCCCCTCAGAGGTCATGCAATTATTGTTAGTGCTTGATTAATTTATTGTTAGATTAATTGAAAATAAAACTGTGGCTCCCTAGAGGTCATACCAGGTATTAAGTAAAACAATTAAAAATAAGAATAAAATATAAGATAAAATGTGCAGGACAGTATAACTGTAGACTTAATAAATAATAATATATGCAGGGATGTGCAAACAGGTTGTACAGGGTACATAGCAGCAATACGGATGGTGGAGAATAATGAATATCTTACTGATTATTAAATAGAGTCATGTTGATGTTATGAGACCGGGTTTGAGTTTGAGTTTAGGAGCCTGATGGCCTGAGGGAAGAAGCTCCTCCTAAGTCTCTCAGTTTTTGCCATCATGCTCCGGAAGCGCTTGCCAGATGGCAGTAAAATGAAGAGACGGTTACCAGGGTGATTTGAGTCAGCTCTGAAAACATATTTCTGTGATTTTATGAGATTACATTTTAGTTTTGATCTTGTTCCTTTGCTTCATTCTTCTCTCAATCGTTTTTCCTGCCAGGTTGAAGACATTTTGCCGCCGGTTTTCTCAGTGACTCCTAAAGGCAGTGGAGCGGGATACGGCGTCGGCTTCGACCTCGATGACCTCCTCACTCAGTCTCTCACTGAAATCCAGCACTCCGACCTCAGGGAAAGGTCAGTTCAGATCCCGGTGACGCTCTATTTTTAAACTGTACGTCACTGATAATTACAGTACTCAACTGTAACGTACGTTTCAGTGGTCTCAATTCTCTCTTTCATTAGTCACAATGACTTGGCCCCCCTGTCTGCATCCCTGCTCTCTGATTGGCTCGAGGTACACCGCATGACCCCTGCTGACATGGAGTCACTTCAGCAGGAGCTCCAGCTTGGATCTCCCATGATCCTCTCTGACAACTCAACGCTTTCTGATACCTGATCAGTCCACGCATTTTGTCTCCATCCCATTGTAGAACCAGTTGAGGGCCGTGAACAGAGGAACTTGATAGCTGTATTGTGCACCGGTGTACGGTAGAGAGAATATGTTTGAGGCTCCAAATTATTAAGGCCTTTATCTAGAATCTTACCCAGAAAAGTGCCTTTATCTTTAATGGGTTTGTATGAATTATTTATTTGTGCCAACATCAAAGTATGATGCTCTGTTCGGTTCTTAAGGGGTTTCCATTCTCAGAATTTCAGTGCCATTACTAAGCAATTCAGATCCAGGGAGAAAGAGTTCAGTTCAGCGGTGCTAGTGCCATTCATTCACCCTGGAATCTCACTCCATTCAGCTGCATTTAGAGAATAATTCACTTGTTTAGCAGACCAGTGTTTAAAGCTATTTTCTAGGACACTACAGTAGGAGTCACCAGCAGGGCAGCAGTATTACGGTAGATGAAACACAGCAGAACACAATGACATTATGACTGTAGAAAGTAGAAAAGCATGTCATTCGATGTTGCATGAAAGCCTTGTAGAAAACAAGCACACATGCAGACTTGCTCCGTTTTACACCAGCAACAAAGAATACCGTTGAATAAAGATATCAAAGGGATTAGTGTGTGTTTTTTAATAATGGTATCGTTTTGCTGTGTTTTGTTTTTTTACAGTCAAAATTATTCAGACACCAGATTTTGAATTCAGAAACTGAATTTTTTATATATATTTTTTTTACTAGTGGGTGCAGGACACTACATTTATGTAAGTGAGGATAGCAAAATAAGTCAACTGTGACATATTATACCCAAAAATTCTTCATACAATGGACTACCAGTAAAACTGATAAAACATTTGGGATCAAATATTATTCAGACACTTTGACCTGACCATGTTTTGCTTAAGTATTTGTCTTTAATTGCTTATGCGACCTTTCCACACCACAAACTGAACCAAATTAAGCTTTGCTTGGTAATTGGCTGCCCTAAAATGATATTATCTAATTGTGTACTTCAATTAAACAGCTGACAGCTATTCAAACTAAATAATTACTTTTCTGACATTATTAACATGAATTTGTTCTGACAGTTTAACTCTTGAGTTCTTGTCAAATTTTCTTACCATTTTCTAAACTATAGTGAATACATTGTGATAATGTGAGAAATATTGAAGGTGTCTGAATAAATTTTGGTTTGACTATATATAAATCAACATTTAAGACATTTAAAACAGGACCTTTTAAAGCTCAAAACTCATTTTCAGACACCAATGAGCATCTGAAAAAACTTCTGATTCCAATCTGATGGGGATTCAGATCACTTTATGAGGCAGAAATATATTATTTATGGATTTATATGCAATGCTAAAGGCTAAGTATGACCATTGTCATAATATAGCAGAGACCACTTAAACACCCTTAACAAATCCTTATTTGAATGTAATCGTAAATCAGTGTTGGGTGTAACGCGTTACTGTAATTAAATTACTTATCTACTGAAAAAGTAAAGTAAGGGATTACTGTTCATTTTTAGGTAATTTAATTACAGTTACTTATAAAGTACTTGCGTTACATACAGTAAATTATTTCAACAGTTCTAAAAACAATATTTAATTTGAAATCTAAATTTACCGTCTAAAGATCAAATTGAATGCAGCGGCTTTAACCCTCTGTGCGCCGTCTTGTTCACTTTGACATTTTCCTGATTCACAGAGAACCCTTAAAGGAGCACTGTGTAATATTTCGGATGATCTATAGACTGAAATGCAATATAATATATATAACTACGTTTTCAGAGGAGTATAAAGACCTTACGTAATGAACCGTTATGTTTGTATTACCTTAGAATGAGCGATTTATATCTACATGCACCGCGGGTCCCCTCACATGGACGTCGCCATCATGTTTCTACAGTAGCCCTAAACGGACAAACTGCTCTACAGAGCGCGTTTCATCTCTATGTTGTTCTTGCATAAAAAACATTGACACAACGATGAACAAGTAACAGTAATATTCGCAATGACATCGTTTTATTGAATAATTAAGTCAATATAATTCCTTAATTTAACTTTGTAAATAAACCTCATTGCTCTCTGTGGAAAACACGGGAGATACATATTATTTTATGGATTGGCCATTATTTAGTGCTATAAACAAAGGTAATGTGTTAATTCATACTGGAAGCCAGAGGACGCCCTCGTGCAGAAAATCCACATAATATGCTTACACAAGCAAAAAGAACTGACGCTGCTCCAGAAATCCTATTATTATGGACAAAAGCATCCAGCTATCGCTGTAGCTGAATAAATTAAGATAGAATCGTAAGTTAAACACAACCATACCCAAAACTAAAGATTTGAAGCAGTTATGTTCATTTTTGAAAACATGTTTTTAATAAGTAACTAGATAAGAAAGTTTGGGCTGTGAGTGTGTGCAGTTTACATTGTAGAACAAAATGTAAAAATATAATTTATCACAGGCTTTATTTTACTCATAAGTTAAAAAACCCCATCATAAAACCTCATAGGAAAATCTCGAAGGAACCCGCGGCGAATTCCTCTTCCGGGTTCTGACGTCATAGTTCCCCCACTCTGAAATGATTTGAGAGATGCGAGATCTTCTAATCGTGATAACTGGTCTCTGGCTAATTTGGTTCTTCAAACGAATTTGCATATTAGATTCAAATATCTGGATTATTACTGCGCGTTCTAGTGTTCCCCGAAAAGGGCAGATGTATCGATACTCGAAACCACGATCAGCAATGCAGCAATGTAATGACATCATATCATTAAGAAAAGACACCTGACACATTTCTGGACCTTTATAAGGAAACAAACAAAACTACATATATGTATATAGATATAAATGGATAAATTAAATGTGCACAGTTTTTAATTTATTTGTTATTTCTTTACATGATTCCCAATTATTTATATTTATGATTTCTAGTATTTGTACAGGCTTTACATTTGTACTGCAGTGTTGTAATTAGCAATTCATTTAATTTTATCTTTGAAACAGATTTGTTATGTGACAGCATTAATTACAGTTTCTTAAAGATCATGTTATCTGCATCTCCTGCGCTTCATCAAGCTCCTCCCATAATATCTGTCATCACTCAAATTAATGCACGGCTCAGATTAACTGTATAGCATGTGTGTAAGACTCCTATAAAGTAATTATTTCATCACTAATTAATCTTTCAATGAGTAAAACTGGCTGTGTCTATAGTATTATAGACTACACAACATTTTTAGCTTATTTTAAATTATTGTTCCTGGACCAGCAGGATACTCTTATATTAAAGTAGCGGTGGCTGTGACAGATTTTAAGTATCAATTCTGCTTAAAAATATGTGATCTAATCCTGTTTACATGAAATAAGCTGCTCCGGAGCAAGTTTAAGTTTACAGACCTGTTGCTATGACAGCAACTCCAGGATGAGCTTCGAAGAACCAAATGATCCAAGATCAAGCGAAATCATCAACAATCAAATCCAGTTAACGGAGTTAGCGACGAACGGACCCCAGGGGCCCGTTTCAGAAAGGAGGTTAAGTGAAAACTCGGAGTATGTTAACCCTGAAATGAGGGAAACTCTGGGTTTTCCGTTTCAAAATGGGAGGTTTGTCAAACCCAGGAAAGCAGGGTAAGTCAAGCCCGTTTCAGAAAGAGAGATAACTTATACTCAGAGTCAGTTACCGCGGTAACTTACGCTGTGAACCTAACCTGGTCGGGAGCAGGTTTTCTTCGGTAAACCCGGAGTTTCTATCTGTCTCCTCTCCCTTTTTATAGTGTTAGCGAAGTTTAAATACCATATTAATTCATTCAAACTGCAAAATTGATTTTCTTACTGAGTATTGTGTCTTATTTCAAGTACAAATATCTAAAAATGTCAAATTATATATGAAAAAATTATCTATATTATCTATGTCTTGTTTCCTGTGGGAATTTCCTTTTAAGTGCATTTTACATAAAACAAGTAAAATTATCCGCTATTGGGTAAGAAAAAATAATCTGAATGCAAACAGAAATAAGAATATGTTTAATGTCTTACTCCATTGGAAGATAATAGGCAAAATAGGAAAAATGCACTTTAAAACATCGGAGATGTATTATAATTATAATACATTATAATTCCTCTGTATGCAGATTTGAAGGAAAGTGTGCTTCCCTCTCACGCTCATTTTTTCTGGGCACAAATTTTTCAAAGAAGAGTTTCACAGGACTGTAGGTCAGTGGTGTAAAAATCGGTTTAAATGAGGCTAATCTGATAAATTACGTTCACTTGATAATATCTTTCTGTGATGTCTTGAAGTAACGCTGAATTGGCAACTCGTAAAATACGTACGATTTAGCAAAAATCATGAATTTGTACAAGTGAGGTCGTACGAATTCATACGAATGAATGAGCCACCTCGTAAAATATGTACAATTGCCGTGAGAACGGGCTGGAACTAAGTAACCCAATAATCAGAATTTCCTTCAGGATCTCCAGTGTTTTTGGATACATTGATGACAAGCATATCTCCAACATCGCACCTTCTGAAAATTAAACAAATTACTGTATTAATGAAAGGATGCCAGATGGAGAGGTAATAAGAGCCATACCCCCACCACGGCTGTTAAATAAACAAATTATTCAAATTTCCTGATACAAAAGCAAAAGTTATTCTTTTTACTTTTGTATTTTAATTCTTCCAATACTTGACCATCTGCTCTTCATCTGTCAGTGTGCTGCTGCAGGTTCTCCCTCTGCTTTCTTGCTGTCGACAAGTCAGTAGTTAATTGTATTACTCTAATTAAGAAATGTAACAGGTTGCATTAGAGAATATTTAATTATGTGAAAAGAGTGTTAGACTATGTGGAAAAAGCTGCAGCGCATTGAAATAGACATTGAATGATATTTAATGTCAATGTTTTTAAAATCATTTAGCCTACACATGAACTTTCATGCTTAAAGTTTACCTTGATTGAATTGTGTTTTATACTTCATTTTTAGCTGCTGCCACGTTCTTGTTTCTTTTTTCTGTATTTTTTTTGTGCCATGGGATACCATTAAAATGAATATTAGTTCAGTAATTTAAAGTTTGCACCTCTGATATTTATAACAGTTATTAAGAATTAAAGTTAGGCATTGACGGAAGTACGCGCACTGACGTGTTTTTGGCGGGAGCTGTTGCCATGGTGAATCGTAATTTCGGTGCTCCGCTGATCATGACTTTTCACAGTCGTGGTGCACGCGCTTAACTCAGAGTCAACCTACTTAGAGTTGTAAACTAACACAATTCAGCTGTTCTGTAACCGAAAACTCAAGAGTTTCCCATCTCAGAGTAACTCAACTCTGAGTTCAAGTTTAAACTCAGAGTTGGTTGAACCTCCTTATTGAAACGGGCCCCAGGTCAATTCCCCAGCGTTTACCTCTACCACAAATATAAACATGCAAAGTATATCAATTACAAAATTTACAAAGTTTATTTACAGCATTTTTAGAGAAACAATCACCAAAAGATACAAATATACAACTGACTCTAGAAAAGCATGAAATCTTTCACATCATAAACATCTAATTGCACAGGTGATCTTAAAACTTCTACATGTCCTGATACAAAGGTAAATAACATGTATAATTGCTGTGCAAAAGGCTGGATCAAATAAGTGTCCATTCATATTTTAGTATGCATCATGATTGTCAAACCTCACATTTGTTAAGCTGCCCATGAGAAGCATTTGAGTGTTTCAGTTTAAAAATGGCATTATTTGCAGTTTAATTACATGGTTTAATCATCTCAATGTTAATTGTTACAATTTCAAATAGTTCAAAGAATATATTATTAATAAAGTGGTAAAAGACATACTTTTATCTTTCATTTCAAATAATTCGGTGTGTATTTTTGGTACAAATAGGAAACTACATAATATAAAGTTGTTTAAAAACTGATTAAAAAGCTACTTATGGCATTAAAATCTCTTTATGTAGGACGGTGTTTTTGGCTTTGAGGATCAGTGCGTGTTTATCTCAGCAGCTGCACCAGTACCAGTAGCACCACAGTCCTGATGAGCACCATGAGCCGGTCAGCCCAGATGTGACTCGATGCGCTCTTGAGCTGGACTTCTCCAGCGTGGTTCTGGATGAAGTTAGTGAAGCTGGATACTTTGGCATAGACTCCTGGTCGGTTTGGTTTAGCGCAGCCGAGACCGAAGCTCACAATTCCAGCTTGCACCCAACTTCCGTCACTGATCTGACACACCATAGGGCCGCCGGAGTCGCCCTGATAAGGGAACGTGCAGAAATATATGAGAACAGATGTGTTAGAAACGATAAGGTTCATTCACTTGTATTTTTATTTGGTTTTCCTCAAGCGATGCTCTCCTCACCTGGCAGGAGTCTTTGCCTCCTTGTTGGAATCCAGCGCACATCATGTCATTGCGGATGTCAATGTTCTCTGTGGGGTTTATCAGATACATATCCTGACAAGTCTTTGAGTCAATGATTGGCACTTGGACTTCCTGCAACGCCCCAACGCCCTGCAGAGCAACTGAACAAGACATGAGAAACAACATGATGAGTGCTTTTGTCTGAGGGAACAAGAATTTCTTCATTCACTGCTTGAAGCAATTGCCAATATTTCAAAAATATACATACACTACTAATCAAAAGTTTTCAATAATTAAGTTATTTTTTTAGAAATCTCTTCTGCTCGCCATTACTGCATTATTTTATCTAAATTACAGTAAAAACAGTAATATTGTGAAATAGGCTATTATTACTATTTAAAATTACTGTTTACTATTATAAGATATTTTAAAGTGCAATATATTCCTGGGACAGAAATGTAGAATTTTCAGCATTAATTCAGTCTTCAGTGACACATGATCCTTCAGAAATCATTAGAGTACTATTGGTGCTTATTTATTAATAATGCTTCTTATAATTTATAATGTTGAAAATTGTTTTTGCTGCTTAAAAATGTAGTGTAAACTATGATATTTTTTATGGATTATTTTATAAACAAAGTTCAAAAGAACAGTATTTATTTGTAATGGAAATATTTAATAACAAATGTCTTCACGGTCACTTTCGATCAATTTAATGCATCCTAGCAAAATAAAGGTATTTGAATGTTTTATTTTTAATTTAAATGTATATATATTTATGTATGAAGACATTGATAATCATTCTCAACATTGATAATAATCAGAAATGTTTCTTGAGCAGCAAATCAGCATATTAGAATGATTTCTGAAGGATCATGTGACACTGAAGACTGGAGTAATGATGCTGAAAATGTAATAATATTTCACAATATTACTGCTTTTTTTTGTAAATTTGAGCAAATAAATGCAGCCATGGAGTGCTAGTGTGTTAGAGACTAACATTTTCACAAATTAAAAAATAAATACGACCACATGTTCACATTTACACACCGCATCAGAAACTTTCATCCGGCAAAAAAATTAATAATTCAGATCAGGTTCAATTTTCTGTGTCAATTTTCTTTTTTCGCATCTATAGCAAGCATTTTGACTCAGTGTGCAAGGTTTCTGTGCGTGACGATGACAAATACGAAAAAAAAAAACATGAAAATTTCTGACTTTAAAATTTTGTTAAAGACTTTATGCTCACCAGGGACTTTTGAATGTATTGAACTTTAATGACCTTAAGAAAACAGCATTTTCAGTGGAAATGTGCACCATAAATTTGCATTAAGATATTAAATAGCAGGAATGAACAATATATCAGAACCTCATCAGTTACCAGTCAATTGGATATTGAGCTGTGCATACTCATGCTCTATGTTTACATTTAGACCCCATTTGAAATCATCTAACAACGTCTATTTTCAAGCAATCAAATATAATTCAGCCACACCATTTCCATATTGTTTCACAATAAATAAAAATAGCAGTTCATTAAGATCTTTAATTTGACGTGTTTAGATATCTTTGCTGTCATCTAACACACTTAATCTTTATAATAACACTAATACATGTAATCTTTAGCAAATCTCATAATGAATATCCATTCACATTGTTCATGTTAAAATAATGTTGTGAGGCCTATTTCACTTGAAGCAATTAAAACAAGTTTAGTATGTTTTTTATTTATCTATCAACTTATAAACACTACTACTATTACTACTGAATGTAATGTCACTGTCATTTCAAAGTCAAATATATTTATTTAACATTACAACTTGTGCATGGATGAAATTTCAGACGCCTGTAGGGCGGGTTTCTCACTCACCTCCATCTCTGATGTCACCCCATCCAGTGATCATGCACTTCATGTCGCTGCTGAACTCCACATCGGCATATGGCAAGCAGATAGGCTGAATGCGGTCGGACCACGTGACAGCTGTGGCCAGCTCCACTAGAGCAATATCCTGACCCAGCTGAGGGTCTGTGTAACCCAGAGGAACTACCACACGGCGGATCCTATGACTGGTCTGGTCCGGGTTCCAGCCGTTCAGCTGCTGCCGGCCCGCGTAAACCATGTAAGAGGAGATGTCATTAGGGCTGGACAAGGAAGAGAAATTGATATATTTATAATAACGCCGAAAAATAAGCAAACAAGGATTATATGGGTGTTGAAAAAATGTGTGAAACTTACTTGGGAAAGCAATGTGCAGCAGACAGGACCCAGCTCTCGGAGATGATAGTTCCTCCACACACATGTCCTTTATCGTCAGTCTACACGCACACATCAACCAGACATCAGGAGGACATCGAAAAGAACACAGATTTGACAGACAATTCAGAAAGTATCCTAAACCTTGACTAAAATAATTCAAGGTTTCACTGCTACTTTTTAATTGAAAAAAGGGAAAGGAGAAATCTAAAAAATAGATGTATATATTGTAGGAAAACTGCAACAAGGAATCAAAAATGTGTAGTTCACCTTGCAAATTTAAAAAGGGGATGCATATATAGCTCAAATAATTAGTACATAAAATACTTGAAACGGAAGGTGTAAAGTTATCTATAAAACATTTAGTCATGCAGACGCTTTTATCCAAAGCGACTTACAATTGGGAATACATGAAGCGATTCATCTTAGGAAACACCAAGTCTCAGGCATTGATCAAATAAGTACAAGCTAGCAAGTGAAGGAATAAATGAAGAAAAAGACCAGTTTTTTTAGGATGAAGTCAAGTAGTGTCGAAAGAGAGGAGTTTTCGGTTGTTGCTTGAAGGTTGACTGGGATCTATAAAGGTCTCAAATTGTTGTCTTTTATTTTTTTAATAGCTCACCCAAAAATACGTTGAAAATGTATTCACCTTTAGGCCATTCAAGATCTGGATGAGTTTGTTTGTTCATCGGAACAGATTTGGAGAATTCTAGCAGTAGATCTCTTGCAGTGAATGGGTGCCATCAGAGTCCAAACAGCTGATAAATCATAACAATAGTCCACAAGTAACCCACATGATGCAACTTTTTTTTTTAAACCATTGTTTCTGGCCATAATTCACAATAATGCTTTCTCCAGTCAAAAACCACCAATGTATTTGTTTAGAACTGTTCTAAACATATCTTCAGCTTGTAAGTGGCGCTTGATGTGTCTATTTCAGGCCCGATTCAGACGAGACAGCTTTTTCACAAGAGAAAAATAATTATGCATAGAGGACTTGTCTGAAGTTTAAAACATCTTCATGATGGATTTCATACAAACACAGCTTTTCGCTTCACAAGTCATTCATTGATGGACTAGAGTTGTATTGATTTGTAACAGTAATCTAGATTTTAATGCCATGTCAGCATCAGGCTATGTTCAAAAACTGAGTTACAAAAAAACTCACTCAGTTGCATAAATACAATATATATTTAAAAAAGACAAATACAACAATTAAGATAATACAAGATGTTTTACATTTACATATGATAAAAATGGTAAAACCTTTCCTGGTAAAATCAAACTTAAGTCCTTAAGTGAGGATTGCTTGTGGATTATTGTGATTTTTTATCAGCAGACTCTCATTCTGACGGCACCCATTCACTGCAGAGAACCATTGGTGAGCAAGTGATAACATGCTACATGTTTCAAAATCTGATGAAGATACAAACTCATCTACATCTTGGATGGCCTGACATTTTCAGTTTTGAGTGAACTACTCCTTTAAGTAAATGTTTTTTGCATATTTTTGTATAGACTACATGTCACATTTAATCTATGCAAAAATATACGAAAAACATTTAAAAACACATTTAATCTATACAAAATCTTTTAAAAATCAAATTTAAGCTATACAAAAAACAAATAAGCCTTAGCTTATTTT
Source organism: Ptychobarbus kaznakovi (assembly GCA_027422405.1). Lineage (NCBI taxonomy): Eukaryota > Metazoa > Chordata > Actinopteri > Cypriniformes > Cyprinidae > Ptychobarbus > Ptychobarbus kaznakovi. The sequence continues at coordinate 2,498,443 of CM049808.1, forward strand.
ACCTACCCTGTTTTAATAATAAGTGACACTTATTATTAAAACAGGGTAGGTAAAATAAGCTAAGGCTTCAGCCTACACCTTTTTGGTCAATATGTAAAATTATGATTAATTATTATAGAATTGTACATGAGACCTGAACAAAAAATCTTGATAATGATGACGATGGTGATTTTTCATTCAGGGCATACATTTGATCAGGTTATGCATTAAACTATGATCTCTGTGTTGTTCGACTGAGCTAAAGGAAAGTATTATATGTAACTGAAGCATGTGGACTCTGCCTCAGTTTTTTCTAAACTTTAGTTTCATAATGGCTGCCATTCTCACCTGAATGTCCACCTGCCACGGCCACGCGCCTTCTGACGCAGCGACACCTCCGACTATCCGGTTCACCGGCAGCGGCCGACCACATTCTGAGTCAAACACATTGATTCCGGTGACTGGTTTCAATCTCATAAACCAATTCACATTTTAAGAACATAACGCGGATATAGTAATGTTTTAAGTGTTGGTTTTAACTAGTATGTTTCAGACAAACACAACCCTAGTGCAAATTATGTGAATTTCTTACCTTGAGCCTCGCCCATCCAAAACCCTGAATGACGCCCAACATAAAACAAAACATCAATGTTACAATACTACACTAATTGTTAATTCCGTTAACAAAAACTGTACTTTTCTTTTAGAAGGAAAAACAACAACTTTTCTTTTAGAAGGCATCCTATCAAAATAAAACAACCTTTGTTCCAACATTCGGAAAAACTTTGTTTAGAATTAAGCACCTACTAATGTGTTTCTAGAAATAAACTTCCTTGTTCAGTATGACGAAGGCAGTCCGTAAAAAAAAAACAATCCAGCAACGTGAGGTCTCAATGCCCACTCACTACCGCAGTTTTGGTTTCTGTGTTTTGTTTCAGGGTATTTGACCGAGAATCAAAGCCGTTTGCATAACAACGTCTCAAAATATACTTTAAATCAATAATTTGTGTAATGTGTACAAGGCTTGTTCCACCTTGTTCTGCGGCTTTGGAAAAATAACTTAGCTAAATTACTTCGGAAAACTTCCACTTTGTTTAGAATTCAGAGGCGATGGACGCAAATCTTTCAAACTAATGTGTTTCTAGAAATAATCACTTCCTTGTTCGACGAAGTCAGGTGAACTGAAGATCAAGGCTTCGGAGGTTTCGCTCGTAAAAAAAAAACAAACCTTTCCAGCAACGACCAATCAGGAGCGTTCGTCCCGCCCTCAATGAGCACAAACCCCGCCCACTCATGAGTGAGTACAAGTCACTATGCTCTCCGTCGTCTAGCAGTTGAGAGAATTGTCACATTTCCAGTTTCTGTGTGGCAGGGACTAAAGACCATTGTTGGAAACAACAACTCAGGTGAGAGATTTGCTAAACAACTTCTACCGAGAATGGCGGCGCGTGGCAGGGCAAGCCGTTTGCTATCACCTTTCAGAGGATGAGTGGACTAAGGAGAGTGAACGTCAGAAAAGCAGCAGGACCCGATGGGATTACTGGCGCGTTCTGAGGTCCTGTGCTGCAGCTTGCTGGGTCTCAAAATAGTCCCTCGCTACCTCTGTGGTCCCCACCTTTATCTGTCAATCCCTGTGCCCAAGAACAACCCTCTTCTGAATGATTTGTGCCCTTACATAATCATGAAGTTTTTGTACAAGGACTTCAAGGTTTCTGATGATACCTTGCACTCCTCCCTCACTCACATCGACAGCAAAAATGGCAACTGCGGCTTTGCTGCTTTCAACACTAAAAATAGTCAAACTTGACCTCGGCCTTTTCCCTTTGTGATTACAAATTTCCTCAAGACCACAAGTGGTGAAAGTGCTAAATTACTGAACATAGGAGCCCCACAGTGTTAGCCCCTGCTAACTCTCTCTACACACACGACTGTGTGCTCCACATCTATCATTAAATTTGCTGATGATACTGTGGTTCTGGGCCTATAACAACGTGACGAGACCGCATCTTGGATGAGGTAATACTGCCAGGACAACTGCCTCTCTCTGTGAGCAAAACCAAAGAGTTGTCAGGAAGAGACAGGGACTTTTAGTGGGACCCCTGTGGAAACAGCTTCAAGCTTTAACAATCAGTCACTTATTAAGAAAGCCAGGCAAAGACTGCAAGCACATGAAATTCACTGAGACTTTCTAACATAGAAAGGCATAACCAGTGTGGTATAATAATGCCACAAACCAGGACTCAATCAGTCGTGCGCTTAGTGGCTCTAGGATCTACATGTTATCAACAAAGCTAAAATAAGTCAAACCACCCGGCATCTTTTCCGTTTATTTGGCAGGCGCTATGATGGCAAGACAGAGAGATGAAGCTTCTTTCAGGCCATGCTCCTTAACACAAACTGTTCCATAAACTTTCACAAGACTCATTATTATCTGTAAAAAAATAACAAAAACATTCATATTCTCATCATCCGTATTGCGCTAGTCACATACAACCCGTTGATCCCTCTCATCCCTCCTGTTTATACTAATATTTATTGTTATGTTTTTGCAATCATTTGTTTTGCACATCTTCTGGTTTACTGTTTTGCACTTTTCTTATTCTATTGATTTACACTACAATAACTTTGTGGTGATACTTTTATATAATTTAATTGATTTTATTTTTTATTTTTATTTTTTATTCTTTACTGTCCATGAGCGGACCTGATTTACAACTTTTGATTACTTTAAAAACAAATAAAGAAACCTTGATGTAAGTTAAGGTGAACTCAAAACTTCCTTGTTAGTTTAAAAACAGCTTTTACTGAAACCAAGCTGCCAAAATGACCCATTGTCTACTTACATTAGCCTATAGAGATGAATAAATCAGTACAAGACTTCCTGCTGCCCCTTGAAATCTCTCAAGAAAAACTCAGGATTTTGTTTTTACACAAAGCCCACAAATAATAGACAACCAGTAACCTATATAAGGCAATAGTCTTCCCCTTTGTTGTGTTTTTGTAGTGCTGTCATTCAAGATACAAATGTTTTAACCAAACTTCAACACTTCAGTATTTTGTGAGCATGTCCTGCTGTGTCATATTTTCTAATGTTACGATAGCAAACCTGTCTTAATATTTGTTGTTGCTGTTAACAGGCATGGTTTATTTGCTCTGCCTTCGGAGTGTCCTGGGACAGGTGAGGGAGTGAGTGGTGAGCTGGTGTAGAGGACATCAAACTCCAGAGAGAGAGAGACAGAGGAGAGAAGAGCACAGGAGAGCAGGGAGAATGAGAGAATGCTTAACGAATACATCATTTATTATCCATTCTCCATTAGGCAAGAGAAAACTGTGGAAAAATGGGTACATTACAATTTTTTTTTAAATGTCACATTGTCAATGGAACAACCTAATTTCTGTAGTTTCGCTGTAAAAAGTGATAAGTTGACTTAACTTTAAAAAATTGAGGAAACCCGTTGCCTTAAAATTATTAAGTAAACAATAATTAAAAGAAAAAGATAAGTTAAATTATTATTTTTAATTATTATTACTTAGTAATTTTTAAGGCAACGGGTTTCTTCAATTTTTTTAAGTTAAGTCAACTTATCACTTCAGTGTTATTTTTGGGATGTAAGTTCAAAATGAAATGAATAAGTTGTATACATTATTCATTTTTGTAGTGTAATTTATTTGTAAATAAGCCTGAGTACTTTCCGTACTTTTTGTATTTTGGTTTTGCATATTCACGTGTAAATAAAATAAGTAATAAATTATAATAAATAAATTATGTACATTGTTAATTTTTTTTAATGCAGCTTATATTTTTTTTCAGAAAACATTCACTCTAAAAAAGGTGCTATATAGCACTAAGGCCGAATCCCAATTCTATTTTATACCCCTTCCCCTACCCCTGTCCCTTGAAACAGAGTCTCAAGGGGTAGTGGTGAACATATTCCCCTAAGAATTGGGACACCACTACTATTCGTTACACATGATCATACATCATCTAGCTCCTATATACACACATACTGGTGTGCATTAGAGCCTTACCGTTCTATATTAATGCGCTGCTTTCTGACACACAATCGGAGATCGTGCACCTCACACATCCAGTGTGGGTACATTTGTTTCTTCAACAAAAATGGTGCTAAACATCACCAACAGTGGGTCTTTGGCTCATAAAGAACATTTAAAGGGGCTTAACAGGTTCTTTGTACAGCAGTGGTGCTATATAGCACCTTAATCACCCAAAAGAACCACTGAAAAACCATACAGGAGCTTAACAGGTTCTGTATATGGTAGTGGTGCTATATAGCCCTTCAGTCATGCCAAAGAACCACTGATGCACCAAGATTTGGTGTTATACAGCACCAAAAGTGCTTCCCCTATGATCACGAGCCAAAGAACCACTTTTTAGAGTATTGGTCTATACGTTTATTTTTTTGTCCTGTAAATACATTTTGTACGCATTAAAACAAATTGTTCTATACATTACTAAAAGTACTTTTTACAACATAACTTAGGTTTAACATCAGAAAAACAACATCAATATTGAGCCCAGCCCTGCCTCCAGGTCTTCTGGGGTCTTCAGGAGGTAAATCTCTTGGTGGTAAATGGCCAGCACCTCCTCAGCGACTCGGAGGACAATGTGTTGGACAGTGGAACGAGGCATGTGCAACACTCTGGAGACCACCTGTATGATGTTCCACTGGCAGACAGAAGAGAAACACCAGGGTCTGGATTTTGGCACCCTATCTGTGTCATCATTCACTTCTCAGAAAGATCCACCAGCACTGTTAGGGCCTCCCTGCTCAGCCCAAAATCAGGCCATGTGTCACAGTCATTAAAAACCTGTCTAGCACTGGCACATTCAGCTTTATCCTGCAGTACAGAGCAGGAGCGTAGCCAGAAAGGAGACTCTGGGTGTGCATCAGAAAACTGGGTGTGCCACATTTATTGTCAGATTAATGCACAAAAAAAATAAAAAATAAGCATGCTTATTGGGTATTAATATGTTAGTTTAACCATTTTGTTCATGTGCATACTAAATTCTATGTGATAGTGGTAATTTTCAATACTATTTAGGGCAGATAGGGTAGATCAGTGGTTTTCAATCCTGGTCCTCGGGACCCACTGCTCTTCACATTTTGTATGTCTTATTTAAACACCTGATTCAGATCACCAGCTCGTTAGGAGGAGATCCATGAACCTGACTTGAGTGTGTCAGATAAGGGAGACATACAAAATGTGCAGAGCAGTGGGTCCCAGGACCAGGATTGAAAAACCACTGGGGTAGATAGTATGCACATTGGGACGCAGGGCTGGTGTTGTGCCGAAATCGGTGACCTAGCGAAAACTGTGACAGGGATCGCTGTTCAGCAAATGTTCGTGCGGAAGTGCGCACGTTAGATCAGACGCTGAAGCCGAATGATCAGGAGACGAGCGGACCGGTGCTGTAAAAGATGTATAATTTCTTAAGACTAAAGAAACAAGCAACAAACTAGATTTTGTCACGAGCGTCTAAATGCTTATAGAAAAGAATGAAACATTAATGCTGCTGCTGTTGTGTTAGTCTACTACTAAGAATGGTTTCCTTGTGAGATGTTTTAGTGCTTGTATAGCATCCTGATTAGGCTATCTATAAAAACAATGGGCCTCATTTACAAAACGAAGGTAGGCTACGACAGAAAAGTGGGCGTACGGTCGTTTCAACGCAAAGTTGGAATTTATCAATATGGACATGAGCGGTGGCTACCCTCATATCTCATGTCTGATCTCAGCTCATGTACACAAGTTATTTTAGCCTGAACTTGCGCGCAGCAAAAATACTATTGTGGAGAACTGTAGAATCACACCATTTAGTTAATTTACACTGAAAGTATATTAGTCGATCACTGACTAGTAAGATTAGAATGTATTAGATTTTTTTTATTCCGGGCTTTTACTTTATAGGCGCGAATAGCAGCGTAACAGACCATGAAGATTCACACATCGTCGCATCACGCACCTGCAGCGCTTCTGTGAAAGAAGAAAACAGACTAATTACGTAGTCGGAATGAAAGGTGCATTTCTTTATTAAAGTCAGCGTCGCATTCTGCAACTTTATCTTTTCAGCCGACACTGACTGAGAAGAAATCACTAGTTTATTAACTAATAATTAAATGTTTTCTTTTGCCTTTCCCCCAACATTCATAATCATTAGCCTACTTTTGCCGTTGCAAGCTTTAGACGTGCGCTTGGGCGCGGAATAGGCTATACGCCTATATATTAAAGGATGGTTAGTAGTTAGTAGCTAGTTAATTATATTAATCAATTTACGTGTGACTAGTGAAATGTTTAGTCGGGGACAGGCCTTCTTGGCACAAGGAACCGATCCATTTTTTTAATAAAATGCTGACAATTCGAAAAGTGCGCCTGCTAATTGTGTCACGTTATATTGCAATGCACGAGTTATGAATGCGTAATAATAAGTCAAATATTTTTTATTTATTTCATTTCTTATGGGTGCAATGGCGGTGCTTTGGTCTTTCTTGGGGGTGCTGAAGCATCTGCTAGCCCCTCCTTTGCGCTGCCCTTGTTTATTACGATTAAACAAATAATAATTCTGCATCTGTTTATTAGGTGTGCCAGCTGCCACTGTGGGTGGCACCGGCACACCCTGGCACACCCGTGGCTACGCCCCTGGTACAGAGGTATAGTCTAATTTAGGGAAAGAAGGAAAAGACAAATTGTTTAGACTATGAAAAAAGTAATTAGTAAAATAAATATTGAGGTACATTATTAAACTACCTTTAGTAACTACTAATACCATTGGAGAAATGTCCTAGTCATATTTAAAACCTTAGTTACAGTGATAGCTCACCCAAAAATTTAAATGCAGTCATCATTTTGCCCCCCACTGACAACCATAGTATTTTTCCCCAATCTTTTTTCTATCCTGTCTTGTGAGAAAAAAAAACTAAAGTAAGTAACCTACTTCACATTTGTACTGAATACTTAACGAATGTGCTTCATTACAGTCCACCACTGGTCATTTTGAAAATGAAACTAACATTATTGTCAGAATATTAACAAATTGTTGCTAACTGCAGCCCATATCAAAGGCTGAATCTGAAGGACTCAGAGCGGCCATACAGAACACTGATTATTTATTTCAGCATTTGTTGTTTCCCAAGCTGACAATTTGAATTTGAGCATTTGTTAAGTTCCCCTAAGCGTCTATGTGTCAGAAGGGGAAGTAACAAAGAGTTTTTTTTTTAAGTAACGATATAATGAACAGCGAGAACACACTTCAATCCTCTGTCCCAGAGTGAAGATGACACCAGTTGAGACACACACACACTTTTATTTAGAAGACAGGAAAGTATACAATGTAAATGGGAGCAAAGACTCAGGGGAGAGCAAGGCCTAAAATAACAAACAAAATCGTTCACTAACTAATTTAAGAAGGAGCTCTAACTAACCTTAAATAAAATATACAGCCAACTTCCCTCACCCCCCTTGCTGTACAAAAACAGAGGCAAAAAGCAGTATTAAAAAAGGCACTCTCCCCCTACAGCATCCCTCTTAACACACAGGCTAGTATTCAAAATCACATTGAACAAAAGAGCCACAATACCTTTTGCTCAATCTCAACCTGGAACAATATCCATCAACAGCTCATGCTGAAACTCAATTAGCCACTGCTAATACACAAATATTGTCTCTACATGAAAAACAAGCACAATGTTCAGTCTGGAGCAGGGAAGAAGTGTGTCTGGTAGCAAACTCTGAACTGCCCCTATATCCTCTTGGTCTCAGGCACGCTCTCACAAAGGAGCTACAGGTGGTGGTGATTTGCCCTGAGGAGGAGGAGGAGAAAGAGAGAGCAAAAACAAACACGGAGAATTCAACCACACCTTTGGAAACAATGTTGAAACAAATGCAAGAACAATAATAATATTAATAAAATCAAAATTCATAAAGAGCATTTGTACTGCTATGTGTGTGCATGATATGTTTGCTTGTTTGTTTATTTATTTATTTATCACGTTTAAACACAACTTAGAGTTGACCAAAGTGCTTTACATAGCAAAGTAAACAACAAGACAGCAGAGCAAAATCAGTGTTGGGGGTAACGCATTACAAGTAACGCTAGTTACGTAATAATATTACTTTTTTCTAGTAACTAGTAAAGTAACGCATTACTTTTTAATTTACAAGAAAATATCCGAGTAACTTTTTTTCCATTTATTGATGACAGTGCGCCGTGTGAACATGATCTTACTGTAGTTCTAATCTAGACTAAATGTGAATGTGTATTAATTCATCCCACTCACAAAAAAACTGATTCAGTATTCATCAAAATTAATAAAAAAATTGAAATGCAAACTCAGAATATGACGCAAGCCTGCAATAATTAAATATGTTAAACAACACAAATGTATCTAATCTCATTTTATTAACCGAATGTCTTTACTGCTGACCTTTGATGATCCAGTTCAATCATACTAATAAGCAAAAATTGACTTTAGATAAACTAACATTGTTTTTTTATTAGTGCTGAAGAGTGTTGAATCTTCTTCTCCGGTGTTCTTTCTGTACAGACGTGATTTACTCGTCCTTCAGTCTGAGGTTTATTCATTACACTTTTTGGGTGTGAAAGGCTTTTACATTTGCTATAAATATAACTTATTGTATTAAAAACAAACAATCAAGCCCTGCTCATATTTAAAAAGTAACGCAAAGTAACGCAAAAGTAACGCAAAAGTAACGTAACGCATTACTTTCCATAAAAAGTAACTAAGTAACGTAATTATTTACTTTTTTAGGGAGTAACGCAATATTGTAATGCATTACTTTTAAAAGTAACTTTCCCCAACACTGAGCAAAATTATAAAGTAATAATTAAAAATAATAATAATCCCAATAGAAAAATACTAAAACACTTCATTGACTTGCTGCAAATCGATCAAGAAGATGAGATGTAAGCATAACTTTTTAAATAGATAGAGAGGAAGTTGTTCGGATGGCAACCGGAAGTTTGTTCCTGAGTGTAGGGCCAACAATTGCAAAGGCTCGATTGCAACGGTGTTTTAATCTGGACCTAGGATTTGATAAAGTTCCCAAAAATCTGCATCTGTGTGGCCTCACGGATTTGTGTGTTTGCCAGAACTCAGTGAGGCAGATTGGTGCAAGATTATGAAGTGCTTTAAACATCAATGTTAAAATGTTGTATTCCACTCTAAGTTTAACAGGTAGCCACTGTAATGTGGTCAGAATGGGAGTAATGTGCTGGAATTTACACGTGACAGTCAATAGCCTGGCTGCTGTATTTTGAACCAATTCGCTCCATGGAATACTGATTTATCCCATAGTCAGGGATGGGCAGTATTTGGAATGCATGTATTTAAAATACGAATTTGAAATACAAAATACTATTTTGTGTTTTAATACCTTTGAAACAAATCAAATGTATTTTGTATTTAAATACATTTAATCTTTATTTTTGATTTTTGTATTTTCAAATATATAAAAACTTTTTGCTATACTTTTTCTAATCTTTATTAGACTGCTGGTTTCCTTTAGATGCATGTGAGTTTCCTTTCATGCAGCTGTATGCAGCTGTATGACTCCATCTAGAATTGGATTATTTTCTGGATTCCTGCAAGGAAATAAGGAATAATACTGCTTTCGTGTGCTATCAAAATGTCCTATTTCCAATTTCTGAAGTCCTGATTACAAGCATGTTGCATGCTTTGCTGTTGGAAAGAATCATGGACACCAGGTTTCCTGGGAAAATCTTATTAAAGCCAAAATTGTAGATATTTAAGTTATTTAATTTTGAATAAAATGAAGTATCCCATTTGTTGACAACTATCTCATCATTCACAGTACTATCTTTACAGTTAGCTTGTTGATGATTCTAGATTTTCAGTTAAATACATGCTGTTTTGCTGTGTATAAATCTTACGAAATGGTTATTGTACTACTTCGTGCATGACGTTAACACTAAAACAAAGTGATCTTGCTTTTGTGGGGAAAAAAAGCACACCTGTCCCAGCAGGTAAAAAAACCTAGTAAGGGGAACATAGCATTAGCACTAGTCAGTCTTGTTAGGTTTTATTGGTCACACTTTTTCTACATCATTTATATATTGTCGTGGTATGCAAATATAGCTGTGGAGCTTTTAGTGGACAGGAGCTATTGACACATCAGAGCAATAAATAAACATGGATAAATAAGTAATAAGCAGCTTTCTGTGTGTGTACCCCAAGACAAAGATGACTATAATGCTAATAAAAGAAGAAAAAATTGTTCTAAGGGCATACTCACACTAGGCACAGTTGCATTGTACTAAAGCCCAAGCGCGATTGTCCTTTCGCTAACAGACAGATATCATAGGATTATTACAGAGGCAAATGAGCATAATGGTGTAATTTTTCAGCTTTACTAACAAGCTACATACCTGTTCATCAATAAGATGAGAACTAAACCCATTGTAAATCTAAATGTACTCAAATTAAATTAATTGAAAAGTGTGATATCCAAGTAGTTATAAAGATTTTGGCTGTCATAATGATAACAATAGCGCATACAAAAATAGTACATTAAAGGGGGGTAAGTGTTTTCTGGAAGCCAATGTTAATATTTGAAATCACCAAAACAAACTTGCCCCTACTCTTATAGGGTCTCGCCTATGCAACCCATGCAACGATTGGTTCTGTGAAACTAAGCAAAACCAATGTTACACCATGTCTAGGTGGAAGTAAAATATAAAATATAATAATAAAATAAAATATAAAAACAAATATGAGCAAAGCTGGCTACATAACTGTTTTAAACGACTTGTCAGGATGGCAGCTCTCCTCTCGCACAGTTGCTATGCAATAGGAGCGGCAATCGGGAACACCTGATGGCGCAAATAGGAAATCCTGCGAAGGCGTAGCGTCTCAAGCACTTCGAAGGGTCCTTTGTGACCTTCGGAGGTGTGGCCTTCGAAGTCCATGTACTCAAAAGTGCGTACACTTAGCTTTGGGACACAGCTTAAGGTTGACAAATCAAAATCAAGTATTCCTGAAAGAAGCAAAATATAAAAAAATTAAAAAAATATAATAATAAATGGCAGTAAAAGAGGTACAGAAAAGGTTGCAGTGAAATTAGCAGTTATTTTACACATGAAATTGAATTGTTAAAGGCATGGTTCACTCGAGAATACAAAATCTGTCATCCTTTACCCACCCTCATGTCTTTCCAAACCTGCATGAATGTCTTTCTGTTGAACACAAATTAGATATTCTGAAGAATGTGGATAACCAACAGATGACATTGTCCATAGAATTACCATCACGTATTGAAGTCAATGGCTACCACTGGCTACAACTGTTTGGTTGCCCACATCTTTTTTTTGGTCCAGAAGAAAGAATTACCATCACTGCAGGTATTGAAATCAATGAGGGGCTACCACTGGCTAAAACTGTTTGGACCCAGGATCTTTTATTTTGTGTTAACACAGAAGAATAAATTATGCAGGTTTGGAACAAATAAATCAGGGTGAGTTAAACAAGGACAGTTTGATCTGTCAATCAGAGTGTTGTTAAAGCAGATATCCCTTTAAATACCTCGGGTTACAGTGTATCTATCATGGATGTTTCTGGGGAACAATTGTAGCTTTAAACTGATGGGTTACCTCGGGTTATCTATCATGGATGTTTCTGGGGAAAATTGTAGAACACTGAACAAAATTACAGTAGAATTTGTTTGGAATTCTAAAACTCACTTAGCGTTAGCTGATCAAGTTATGGGGGGTTTCGAGTTAGTGGATTTTTCCACTATTGATAATTACCTTAAAGTTAAAGACATTTTTATATAACCCCACGTCCTGTTGGAATTTTATTTTAAATCATATACTTAATTCAATTGAGATGTTCTTTGACATCTAAAATGCCTTTATCTAGTTTAAGCAGGCTTTAATAAGTTGGTCCCTTGTAATTATATTTTTCTCCATGCACATAGTTTTATTTGGACCTATAAAATTATTAGATAGAAAAATAAATGTTTTTTCTTCATAAATGGTTTGATAAAACTATACTTTTAGTCAGTCAACTTTTAGATGATTGTGGTTTCCTTTTCATTTACAGTATGAACAATTTAAGCAAGAATTCTCTTTTACAGTCCCCCAAGAGAATATACCATTGTTTTTGGTGCAATTGCTGATTGTATTGTACTTTTAGTCAAGTCTGGCCCTAAACGTTCTTTAGACTCTCCTATTTTTGACAACACTAACTTATATGCTGACCAAATCCTTTTTAATAGCCTACCATGTCAAACAAAGCCATTCGTTCAGTTATAAATATATCTCAGATTTCTTTACCTGCTTGTGTGAGTTTTTGAAATAATTAAATTCAATTAAATTCAAGATTATTTGCATAGTGCTTTTTACGATACAAGATTATCTTAGAAACATTTACATGAAATTGTACGATGCAATCTTTACATAATTGTAAAATAATTGTAAAATAAATGCCTTTATGATGCCATACGAGATTTGAAAAGGGAAAAATTTGTTTTGGCAAAAGGCGGGATTGAACCCGGGTCGATCGTGTCAAAAGTTATACTGTCACGCGACTTGCCATCAGAGCCATTGCAGCTAATGTGTTACATCGACTCTGCTGTTCTATTTCTCGTCCATCTTGGACATTGGTACATCTTGATTGACAGATGTCTTTTCCAGTCAGCGGTGAGTAATCTATTGCCAAACCAATGGCGCTGTCTCAAACTATACCTACCTTTTCCGGTTTGCCTGGTTTGTCATTGTGTTTTCTGACTTGTTGTTTTGTTTTCAGATTTGTCAATGTGCTTTATTTCTTGTTATAATGCTTTATGAATTGTTGTTGTGTTTTCTGAATTATTATTATTTTTTTTTTTTTGCATTTGCGTTTGTATTTTGTTATTTTGTTTTAAGAATTGTGAATTGTTTTGCACTTCTCGGCCACCGTAGATTTCCCCCAATTGCTCCTTTTGTCTTCCGTTTGAGGAAACAATCAATCATGTATTTTGCAACTGTGCTTATTGTAAAGTGTTCTGGTTGACTTTTACAATTGTGTTAAAAAATATTTACGTCAAAAAATGTTTGTTTTTTTTTTTTTCGAGAATGGGGGGGGGGTTTTCTCCTTGAATTTAGACCCTTCTCACTTTAAATGTATTGTTAATTTATTTCCAAATTTTACATTCGAGAATGTTCACAAAAACCTCCTTCCTTTTTGTTTTGAAGAAAGATTTTGATGTGTATACTCTTTCAGAAACTCTAATAATTATATTGCATGTAAGACTCTTTCATGGTGAGATTCTTATAAGCTATATGCTATGCTTTGGATTAATGTATGTAACCCCCATTGTCTTTATTATTATTTTATTCTTTCTTTTGTATGTTCTTTTAAACGTATTGTAACCCCCATTGTGGCACAGGGGGCGCTTTAACGGATATTTTTTTTAGAGCCCACTCTCCTTCAAAAAGAGGTGCTCTCTTTGTATTTGTAGAGCGCCCGCCTCTTTTGCTGCGAGTTGTGGTGGTATGGACCCGGAGGGGGTGTAAAAATTGGTGCCGTGACAGGTTGTTAAGGTTGGGAAGTGGAGAGGGGTGGGTGAGTGTAACGGATGTATGCCAGTAAGGGCTGTGTGTAAACCTCACTCTCCTGACCTCAAAAAGAGGCGCTCTAGCGACGCTAGAGGCTTGGCCTTTGGCGTTCCTTGTTAGAGCGCCCGCCTCCCGCCTCCCCTCTCTTGAATCCCAGGTTCAAGACCCGCTTGGAACACGAACGAGTTGTGGTGGTATGGACCTGGGAGGGGGTGTAACACTAACACTTATTAATAACGGCTTGACAGATGCCGATGATAGGCCTAATCACTACATGACTCTGTGTTCACCTTCCTCTTCTGTTGAGCTGCTGCTGTGTCTCTGTCTCGGCTGTGTTCCTCTCGCTCTGTCCTCCGGCTCTGTGTCTGCTTTCACAGCACGATTGAAGGTGACAGGGACAGAGAGGAGGGGCGGGAGAGAGGACGCAGCGCGGTGTCGCCAGGGGCAGCACAACACGGTGAAAAAACGACGGAGAAACCGCGGAGCTGAAAGAAAGTGTTGAAGGAAGTCACCGTTCCACTAAAGTAGCACGACCACCTGTCATAAGCAAAAAAGACGGAAAGTTTATTTTTGATTACTTGAGGAAGAAAGCTATTCATTCTCCTCGATAAAGTGTTGTAGTTAGTCTCTTCGACGGTCCCAGGATGAACTGCGCGAGTTATTTGATAAAGCTGCGCCGATCGGCTTTGTTTTTAAGGACTTGATGAATATTTGTTGTGACATTGTTGCTATGGTGACCATCTCTTCTCCTCTCCAAAGCCCCCTCCCGCCCCACTTTTAACCCCCAGCGCTGCAAAGGAAAAGAGATAGAGAGGGATGGAGAGATTGTGGGGTGGGGGTTAGTTAAAAAATGTGCATGTCCTAAAGCTATATCTTTGCAAGAAACACACACACACACACACACACACACACACACACACACACACACACACACATGTTGGTTTTTATGGTTACGGGACTTTCCATAGGCGTAATGGTTTTTATACTGTACAAACCGTATGTGCTATTGCCCTACACCTACCCTACACCTAAACTTAGCCCTCACAGGAACGGTGCATTTCTATTTTTCCCTCAAAAAAACTCACTCTGTATGATTTATAAGCGTTTTAAATTATGGGGACACTGAAAATGCCTCATAAATCACCTTCTCCTTGTAATACCTATGTCATACCCATGTCATTATACAAATTTGTGTCCTCATAAACCACATAAACATGACCACACACACACACACACACACACACATGGTCACGTGATTGACTCATAAATAAACGCATGCACGAGAATAACCGTAGTGACACATGCACACGTAGGCTAGTGAAAAAGCACATCTGTACACAACCCAAAATTCTGGTTAATATGTTGTATGATATAGTGCACATATTGAATGACATTAACATACACAGTCAAAAGGTTGGACACACTTGGCTATGTTTCTTATGATTGAAAAAAAAAATCTGAAATAAAGATTATGCTTTAATAAAGATGATGATATGCCCTATTATAAATAGCAAATACATATGCTTTAATAATAATAGTTATTATTAAGATGCCTCCTCTGATATAATAAGTAAATAAAGACATTAATTTGTTTTACTACTACTACAACTTTAGTATTATTATTGTTATTAGATGTTCACTCAGACACAAATAAATAACACAATCTGTTTTAATACTTTACTATAATAACAATAACAATTACTTGATATTGTACAATATACTTTATGTTATTTTACATATTTAATTTTCCTGTAGCTGCTTGGTAAAACAGTAGTGCAGTGTATGCAGTGTATGAGAGAGACAGAGGTAGGGGATGTAAAGTCTTGTCAACTGGAAATAAAGTAATGTGGCATTCCCCTGTTACACACACACGCACGCACGCACGCACACGCACACACACACGCACACACACACACACACACACACACACGCACACACACACACACACACACACACACACACACACACACACACACTGGTTTATTTATACCCTCATCCAACTCTCATTGCTCTCTCATTATTCTATCCTCCTCAACATAGAATTTATTGTGTTTATCACATTAAATATATATGAGTAATTCTGGGAAATCTTTGTGCTTAATTAAAACAAAAAAAAATATTTAGTTCAATTGTGATCTAAATGTATTCAATGAGAAAGGTCACATCAAATATAATTGAATCAGACTTAATTGAATTGAATTAACCCATAATTCCCAGTTTTACCAAATGAGGACATGTATTGTATTCTGTAAATAAACTAAAGGGGTGTATATAAAACAAACAAAAAAAAGTTATTGACAGCATGCATTATTTTCAACCACAATGAACATTGAGAGACAAAATTTCTCAATTGGTTTTGCTTTTGTTTCATTTAATGAAACAAGTATCTGAAATCTACTATTTTATCATTTCAATCAACATTTTCCTATTCAACTATCTTCCCAGCGTTTTCCAAATGTTTGCAATTGTAACAATGGATATATTTGCATCTTGAGCAATGTCTGTCTGTCTGTCTGTCTGTCTGTCTGTCTGTCTGTCTGTCTGTCTGTCTGTCTGTCTGTCTGTCTGTCTGTCATGAACTCAAAACTGTAGATTATATCATGCTGAAACAAACAGACTAAAATGAATGTGTTTTTAAGTTGTGAGAAGAAATGCAAAAATTCCCTCTTCAGGAATGTCCAACAATGTCTAATTTTCTCCCAAATCCCACTTTTCTCTTAACATGTGCAGGCTAATTAATATTAAACTCTGCTCTTTTCTGCCATTCCCCTCTTGTCTTTTTCATCACTCCATTATCTGTAGTGTTTTTTTCTTATTGCTGCTCTCTCACTGGCATTAAGTTCAAACTTGACACTGATGTTGACTCACTGTGTCTCTCTCTCTCTCTCTCTCTCTCTCTCTCTCTCTCTCTCTCTCTCTCTCTCTCTCTCTCTCTCTCTCTCTCTCTCTCTCTCTCTCTCTCTCTCTCTCTCTCTCTCTCTTTAAGGGCAGAAGTGCCTGCAGATGCATTTCTATTTCTTTGTCACTCCACACAGTTCATTGTTAACAAAGCAAGTTGTCAGGAAACCCTTAACAACATTTCAGAAAGAGGGATAACATTGCTGTGCTGCCGTGGATGTGCTGCTGGTAATGTAACGGCTGGTGAGTTGGATTTGTGTTATTTTTCTTTGCTCTTTCTGATAATTTTGTTAGAAACTGCTGTATTGAGTCCACAAATGTTTGTAAAAGCAACACTCAAAATATTTGAGTAACAAAGTAACATTTTTAGACATGGTCTAGTTGTCTGTCTCGCTTTTTCAAAAGTGTAACATTTTGTAATAAAAAAACACTAAAATGCTAGAGTAAAAAACTTACAATAAAATATATATTTACAATATATTGTGAAAAATCATATTTTTATCATATTATGATTATCATATTATCATATTATATGTAAGGTTACTGTAAAATGCTGTCAAACATGTTTTTTTAAAGCTGACTTACTGCTTATTTTATGGTGAAAAACAGTAAAAGGGTGTTCATAGAAGTCTCTGCATAACGTCACATATTGTTTTATTTTATATAAATATGTTTTGTTGTCAGTAACATACATTAGGGTGTGTTATGTTATTTAGTTGGTGTTTATTGCATAACTTGAATGTCTTTTGTGTTACTCTGATGCTCTTTGTGTGAATGACCATGCACTGTCTGTAGTATCGGCCATGTGTTATGGACAGACCACTTACGATTCATCATATGGCTTTCTGATGTATTATGGTGGTTATTAGTACATTTTTAGGTAAAAAGCTGGTTTTGGTACTTTAAATAGTTTGGTATATTAATATGAAATCATTAAAGAAATGCTTATACATTGTTAAAATATACAGTACAGGCACCAATATGCTGTTCTCTAATACCTGAAATATTGTCATAGCATTTTTTTACAGTGAATTTCTGGCAACCACAGCTGCAAGATTTTACCGTAAATTTAACAAATATTTTTTTACAGTGTAGTTTTATTTTTGAACATCTGTTTCTGTATGTCTTGGCTACAAAAATGCTATTGAACATTTCCTCTGTTATTGCCTATGGGACAACAAAATACAGTTATTTGAACACATAATGAGCTTGTTTCATAAAGGTTAGTTTTCCATGAAAACCTGCTATTAAAAGCTATTCATAGATTTATTTTAAGATAAATTAGAACTAAATATAAATCATAATTTTAAAACAATGTATGCACAAAAAAACAACAACACAAACAACAACAAAAAACAACAATGTGAAATGGAAATGGAAAAACGGTATATATAAATACCAAACAACTGATCTGGCCAGCAGAAATTATAATTTGGACAGATAAAAGCATTTTTTTTCCTTTAAAGTCATTGACAAAGAACATGTCATGTAATGTGCATGTATGTAATTTAATTCACCTAAATTTCACATTTCTTCTAATGAGCAAATCTGTACGCCTAGGGAAAGCAAGTGACGACATAATAAATGAACACTGTTAGTATGAATAACTACCACTGATGTTACAGACTCTTCATGTATAAAATGATGCTACTGTAATCCACTTTAACATTGATTGTGTGTGGATGTATGTTTCTCTCTCATACAATTTGTTCCTTTTACATTTTCTGTATAAAAACACATGAGGGTCAAAGGTCATACTGCATCTTAGGGAATCTAATTTAAATGAGTTCTTGTGTCTCGTTCCATTCTGAGGCTGTAGTGGTCAGGTACGTGATGTTTGAGAGGTCGACCATGCTGAATATCCAGAGCACCTCAAACTGGAGTGGAGCAAATGACTGGTACCATCAGCAGAACGCAGTTCCCAGCCAGCACAGCACTGGTGAGAAAACACTGATATATGTCTGACCTCCTCTGGCTCTATGTACAATAATAAGGCACTAACATGTGTTTGTGCACTTTTTTTCTAGCTATAACCAGTATTTTAACATTTCTACCAGTCAAAAGCTTTGACAAACTGGACTGGATTTCTGTTCCTAACATTTTAGAAGAAAAAGCTTATTCTTCAATAGACAGTTCACTCAAAAATTCAAATCTGTCATCATTAGCTCCCGCTCATGTCATTCTAAGCCTGTATGAATTTCTTCTGTAGAACACAAAAGAAGATATTTT
Organism: Ptychobarbus kaznakovi; assembly: GCA_027422405.1. Lineage (NCBI taxonomy): Eukaryota > Metazoa > Chordata > Actinopteri > Cypriniformes > Cyprinidae > Ptychobarbus > Ptychobarbus kaznakovi. Next base: position 2,517,143 of record CM049808.1, read on the forward strand.
GAAGAATGTTGGTTTCGGGCCCCATTGACTCCCAACAATATTTCTTAAAAACATTACTATTGTGGGTATATTTTTGTGTTTCACAGAAAGAAATGCATACACGTTTGGGATGGATGACGTTGGGTGGACTCTCCCTTTAAATGCTTGAAACTAACTTTGAAATAGAACCTGCATATAAATTAATTCAACTAAAATTGTAAGTTCATCTGTATGTGTATTTAAGAATGGTGATTTTGAAGAAGCTACAATTTAAGACTTTTTTTATTTGTTTAGCAATTTTGATTACTTACTACCACTTGTGTTTTGCTTTCGATGATTTATTATTAATGTAAAATAGTAAAATACTTCTATGACCTAATCCTTAAGAATTCATACAATGATTCCCAGCTTCCACATTTCATTCTACAGATTAGCAACTCTTTTTAATTTTAGTTTCAGACGGCTGCGTGGTGGAGACGGTTGGGAGGATGGCAAGTGAAAGAGGACATGTGGAAAGAGATGAAGGAGAAGAGTCTCAACTGAGGCTGCAGCTGAAGAGGAAACTTCAGCGCAACAGAACCAGCTTCACAACAGAGCAGATCGACGCCTTGGAGAAGGGTAAGAAAACTTCACAAATAAAAATATGAACATTGCAACAAATGACAACAAATAAAACTAAATATTTAACTACTAAACTTCCACTTAGAGTTTGAGAGAACACATTATCCAGATGTTTTCACACGGGAGGGACTCTCAAACAAAATCGACCTTCCAGAGGCAAGGATACAAGTATGTAACTGTCCTTATCTTTATGTTGACTTCACAAAAGCAGCTAAATAAACATGATAGATAATTTCATATTATATATATATTAAATATATATATATATTTATTTGCAAAACATCAGATGAGTAACCCCTTTCTTTTTTTCAATACAATCACGTTTTATGTTGCTTCATCTTAATTTTTAAGCATATAATGATATTCTATGGAATTGTGTGCTTCTAATTTTATGCCATTATTTGGACAGAACCCTTTTGGTGGTGCTGGTGATGAATTTTGGCTCAAGTTCTGCATTTAAAGTCACACCAGAGACTGTTCAGTGCTTTCTCACTGAGATCATCAGTTCTTCCACACTGACTGAATCATCATTTCTCTTTGATTCTTGTCTTATACACAGAGACACTGTCATGTTAGAATAGAAAAGAGTCCTGTCCAAACTGTTGCTATAAAATTAGAAGCACACAATTCCCTAGAATATCATTATATGCTCAAACATTAAAATTTGTACTCATGGAAATTAGTAAAGTTTTCATTAGAAGGGGTGACCCAATACTTTTGGCAATATAGTGTATATGAAGAGTTTATTTGCAAAAAACAAATAACTCATAAAAAATCATGTTTTTTTAATTATGTTATCATATTTTGTTTTGCTTTATTGTGTTAGTTAGATTTTTTTAGCTGTTTTTAAACTAGTCAAAAAAATAACAACTGCAGTTTCATTGAGTTTAATTGGAATGCTTGAAAAAACATAATTTTTGAGAATAGTTAAAAACGGAGTTATCTGTTTTTGAAAATTAACTCTTCATATATTGGACTTTGATTGACAGGTGTGGTTTTCCAATCGAAGAGCCAAATGGAGGCGCGAGGAGAAGCTTCGAAACCAGAGGCGGTCTGGAGGCGGGACTTCCTGTTCTCAAACACACGCTCCACTGAACACATCCTTTAACTCAGCTGTCTATCATCATCCGCATGGCAACAGCACAGGTGGGAATGGAGATTTACATAAATGAGAAATTTGAATACTGTACTCGCCACTTTTGCCCTTTCTTATCTTTTTTGTATGTGAATGAGTTTATGTTTATAGTGAACTTAAAACATTTTAAAACACTTTAAATCAGTTTGGAAATTTGTTAGAATAACTGTAATAATTTATATACCTAATTAAAATGTATTTGTTTGTTTGTGACTCTGAAGAAGCTAAATATTTGTATTTGTTTAGCAATTTTTGGCTACGTAATTCTCACAATTCAATTTGTGTTCATTCATGATGTTGATGCTTTAATGACTATTTATATGTATTAATAATTATTCTTAAGAATTCACATATACTCGGTTAAGCTGTACCTTAAATGTTTTTTTTTCTCACGTCTTTGTGTGTGTTTAGCATCCATGCTCAGTCAGAGTGATACAGCTCTCCACAGTTACAACACTCTGTCAGTCTACTCTGGGGTTCAGGTGAGACTCTACTGATCACTTTAGGAGATTCACATTTCTATAAACACTGCACTGCCAATTTATCAGGGCTATGTGCATCTGTACTATTATGTATGACGCCCTCTTGTGGTGACAATGAAACTGACACCAGCGATCACCAGAAAATCTGTCTGTCTTTAGAGTGGAATAGCCTACTAGCTGTCTACTTACTGAATGTGTAGTAGTGTCTACACAGAGAAAAAATATTATGGCATTAAAATGGCATTACTTAATGATTAACGTTTCAAACATGTGTAGTATCACATGATATCATCAAACACATGACACAAAAAAATCATGTTTAATTCAATGTTATTTGATATTAACAAAACAAAACATGAAAATGGGTTAAAAGTATGTTCCACATCATTTTTAGAGCAGTGCAGCTGTGGCTGCATTTTGGCAAATATAGTAATGTTTCTAATACTGCGCATAGTGATATAGTATAAAATGCATATACTGTGCACAATATGTTGGTATATGAATCTGTTATTCACTGCATTTCAATACTATTTTAAATTATTCTGTTTTTTTTTTTTGCTCTACTGGACTTTTCTTTGCAGTCGGCTCCTTCTCCATCTGCCTCCTCATACCCGTGCATGCTGCCTCCGTCCCCATCTGTACCTCGCTCGTTTGAGACATCGTACTCCTCTCCCCATCTGCCACCTCCTCCTTCAGCTAACACCAGCACAGGTGAGTCTATACCAGCTCTTCATTTACTGTCTGTATGACAGCTAAAGCCCTGTGTTATCCATCACAACATCCCGACAATTACTATTTGAAACACTTATAATAGCCCCTGTCTATTTATTGATTTATTTATTTGTTTGTTGGTTGTTTTAAAGGAATTGTTTGCAAAAAAAAAAAACATTTTATTTGATGTAAAATTACTTACTTTCAGGTCATCCGAGATGTAGATGAGTTTGCTTCTTCATCTGAAGAGATTTGGAGAAATGTAGCATTACATTACTTGCTCACCAATGGATCCTCTGCAGTGAATGGGTGCCGTCAGAATGAGAGTTCAAACAGCTGATTAAACCATCACAATTATTTACACCACTCCAGTCCATCAGTTTGAGAAGGGAAAAGCTGTGTGTCTGAAATAAACTAATAAAAGTAATTGATGGACTGGAGTGGTGTGGATTATTGTGATGTTTTTATCATCTGTTTGAACTGATTATGGCGGCACCCATTCACTGCAGAGGATGCATTGGTAAGCAAGTGATGGAATGCTACATTTCTCCAAATTGGTTCCGATGAAGACACAAACTCATCAACATCTTGGTGAGAGTGAGTAAATCTTCAGCAAATTTGTATTTTAGACCGAATTATTATTTTAATAGATACAAGTGCATATTTTTTTCTGTCTTTTTCTGCTTTAGGCTTGATATCTCCAGGCGTTTCTGTACCTGTCCAGGTACCAGGAAATGAGCAAAATATGGGGCAGTATTGGTCCATACTGCAGTGAAAAGAAAAGGGGAGGTAGAATTTGCATTAGAATACTAAATATGTAAACTTAATGTTTACAAAAGGTAAAAAAAAAAAATTCTAAACTCTGAGGAAAATAATCATCTGATGGTTAAACTTAAAGAACAAAATTCCTAAATTTTACATGCACATTTATTTAGTCATATTTTTAGATCTGATGACAGTGTGCTATATTAACGTCTATTCGATTGCAGAAAAACAGGAATGTATATAATTTATATGATGAAGCATTGTGCAATGACATCCGTGCTGTTCTTTAGCCAATGTCTCTTCAGACTCATTGCCGTAAGTTCCTGGTAGCAACTTAGCACAATTGGGAATCATACTGTATTATGATGTTTTAATAACATAACTGTGGTTTCAACTTCTTTTATGATAATTCCTTATTTCTCCTCTGTAATTTTCCCATTATAGTCATTTATTTGTTGTGATCATTTTCATAATCAGATATGTGATATATCACTTTTCATGAAATGTTTATGACCTTACCCTTTCACAAACCTCAGTAAGCTTGTGATAATCAAGGCAAATGCGAGTTCAATCAGAGCAGGGACTAAAAGCCAGTCATATTTGCACTTAAAGGGTTACTCCACCCCAAAATGAAAATTTTGTCATTAATCACTTACCCCCATGTTGTTCCAAACCTGTAAAAGCTTTGTTCGTCTTCGGAACACAATTTAAGATAATTTAGATAAAAACCAGGAGGCTTGTGACTGTCCCGTTGACTGCCAAGTAACTCTCACTGTCAAGGCCCAGAAAAGAATTAACGACATTGTCAAAATAGTCCATCTGCCATCAGTGGTTCAATCTGAATGTTATGAAGCTACGAGAATACTTTTTGGACACAAAGAAAACAAAAATAACAACTTTATTCAACAATTCGTCTCCTCTGCATCAGCGTAGCGCCATTTTGGAGAATATCCGCTGGATGCAAACTGCGTACGCTGTTCTGTCAGCCGCGCAACACGGATACGCTCTTTTCATGCTACGCTGATGGCATTCAACATTACGGTTGAACCACTGATGGCAGATGGACTATTTTGACAATGTCTTTCATACTTTTCTGGGCCTTGACAGTGTAATTTACTTGGCAGTTAGTGGGACAGTCACAATCCTCCTGGTTTTCATCCAAAATATCTTAAATTGTGTTCCGAAGACAAACAAAGCTATCACGGGTTTGGAACGATATGGGGGTGAGTGATTAATGACAAAATTTTCATTTTGGGGTGGAGTAACCCTTTATTTAATGACCAGTAAACAGCTGTTGGATTTAAAATGCAGAAAGCAGTGACAATCACATCAATGAATACTATATGCAAAATGTATCGCCAAAAATATCTCCAACACATCTCATGTGGTAAGCCAAAGTATTTATATTGAACATAGTGTCATACAGTATATATTTATGACTCTGAGAAAATGTTTGAAGCTTAGAAAACTATCTCTGTGCTTAAACTACATTTTATGGATTATGTATGAATGCAAAGACTCTCTCTCTCTGTGTGTGTGTGTGTGTGTGTGTGTGTGTGTGTGTGTGTGTGTGTGTGTGTGTGTGTGTGTGTGGTGTGTGTGTGTGTGTGTGTGTGTGTGTTGGTGTGTGTGTGTGTGTGTGTGTGTGTGTGTGTGTGTGTGTGTGTGTGTGTGTGTGTGTGTGTGTGTGTGTGTGTGTGTGTGGTGTGTGTGTGTGTGTGTGAAATGTGTGGTCTGAAAGCACTAGTGAAATTACTTCTTTTTTTCATTCTTTTTAAATTAACAACACACATTTTGGTTTAAATTTTGTTAGCACAATATGAAAAGTTGAACTAAATTTTTTTTACATTGATTTCTGAATGTTCAGAATCTCACTTTTTATTTAATGACAGCCACGCTTAAAGGAATAGTTCACCCAAAAATGAAAATCTGCTAAACATTTGCTCATCCTCAGATCATCCAAGTTTGTTTCTTCACTGGAACAGATTTGGATAATTTTACCAACATCACTTGCTTAGCAATGAATCATCTGCAGTGAATGGGTGCCATCAGAATGAGAGTCCAAACAGCTGATAAAAACATCACAATAATCCACAAGTAATCCACACCACTCCAGTTCAACAATTAATTAATTGTGAATTGAAAAGCTGTGTTTTAGCTTTAAACTGTTTCTTTTGACAGCATTCGATTAATTGTGACATTAATAATGAAAGTCGTATGGATTAGCTGTATTGTTTTTATGATAAATCTATAAAAATCTGTTTTAGCTTTAAACAAGGTTGTTAATGTTTCTTTTGGACAGCATGGACCGTCTGTATTATATGTCCATAATTGATGGACATTAATTCATGGATTGGAGTCGTATGGATTACCTGTGGATTACTGTATTGTTTTTATGCTAAATCTATCAAAATCTGACAATTCCTTTAAACTGGTATTTTCAAATATTTTTATATACTAAACTCCAAGGTTGTTAATGTCAAATTGGACCGTACTGTATTATATGTGGATGTTGTGTACACTCATGATAGTCAACCTATTTCAGGTATGCATTAAACCCTTTAATAAAATATCCATCTTGCAAACATGAACTGTATGTTGTAATTTTCTAATAAACAGCATCATCCCAATTGATCATGATCATTTTAGTCCATTTAAGCATATGAACATTTTTCACTGTAAATTCATTAAATACACACAGTTTCACTTCCATAAGGGATGACAGAAAAACACATTCTAATTGCATTACACAGTCAGATTTATAAAAAAAAAAACATGAATATATATACAGTGGGACGGAAAGTATTCAGACCCCTTACATTTTTTCACTCTTTGTTATATTGCAGCCATTTGCTAAAATCATTTAAGTTCATTTTTTTTCCTCATTAATGTACACACAGCACCCCATATTGACAGAAAAAACACATTTGTTCAATTTTTGCAGATTTTAAAAAAAAAACTGAAATATTACATGGTCCTAAGTATTCAGACCCTTTGCTCAGTATTTAGTAAAAGCACCCTTTTGATTTAATTGAGTCTTTTTGGAAAGATGCAACAAGTTTTTCACACATTTGGGGATCTCTGCCATTCCTCCTTGCAGATCCGTCCAGTTCTGTCAGGTTGGATGGTAAACGTTGGTGGACAGCCATTTTTAGGTCTCTCCAGAGATGCTCAATTGGGTTAAGTCAGGGCTCTGGCTTGGGCCATTCAAGAACAGTGAGTTGTTGTGAAGCCACTCCTTCGTTATTTTAGCTGTGTGCTTAGGGTCATTGTCTTGTTGTAAGGTACTCGGCCCAGTCAGGTCTGAGCACTCTGGAGAAGGTTTTGAGCAGGATATCCTCGTACTTGGCCGCATTCATCTTTCCCTTTGGAACCAGTCGTCCTGTCCCTGCAGCTGAAAAACACCCCCAAAATGCTGCCACCACCATGCTTCACTGTTCTTGACAGGTGATGACATGATACCGCTTAGAATTAAGGCCAAAAAGTTCTATCTTTCTCATCAGACCAGAGAATCTTATTTGTAGTGATCTTTGTCTCATCAAACTGAGGAGAGGCTTCCGTCAGCCATCATAAAGCCCGACTGGTGGAGGGCCAATGGTTGACTTTCTGCACACTTTCTCCCTTCTCCCGAATGCATCTCTGGAGCTCAGCCACAGTGATCTTTGGGTTCTTCTTTACCTCTCCAGGCTCTTCTTAGCTCAGTTTGGCCGGAGCATTTGCTCTAGGAAGGGTTCTGGTGTCCCAAACGTCTTCCACAGTTCCTTTGTATGAATTGCACATGTAAATGGTTCACCTTCAGAAATACAGCACTGGATGAAGGTGTTCTGAAATTGCATTATCAAACCAGTCACTCATCTCAAGGATATCAAAAGAAATCTAATCAATATATATATGAATATATGACATTTATTTCTTTTTTATAGCAAAAATGTCATCAATTCTGTGTTTTTCTGTCAATATGGGGTGCTGTGTGTACATTAATATGAAAAAAAATGAACTTAAATGATTTTAGCAAAATGGCTGCAATATCATGAAAAAGGGGGTCTGAATACTTTCCGTCTGTATATAAATTTATATATACATACATACATTGATTATCATGAAAAGGTCAATAATTTTGTCACTCATTTTAGAAAGTGAAACCCATATATTATATGGATTCATTACACATAGAGTGAAATATTTTAAGCTTTTATTTCTTGAAGTTTTGATGATTGTGGCTGTCAAATAACGAAAACCCAAAATTCAGTGTCTCAGAATTTTTTTATATTACATAAGATCAATAAAAAAAGAATAGTTTAAACAGAAATGTCAGGCTTCTGAAAAGTATGTTCATTTCTATGCACTCAATACTTGGTTGGGCCTCCTTTTGCATGAATTACTGCATCAATGCGGCGTGGCATGGAGGCAATCAGCCTGTGGCACTGCTCAGGTGTAATGAAGCCCAGGTTACTTTGATAGTGGCCTTCAGGTCATCTGCATTGGTGGGTCTGGTGTCTCTCATCTTCCTCTTGACAATACCCCATAGATTCTCTCTGGGGTTCAGGTCAGGCGAGTTTTCTGGCCAATCAAGCAGCAATACCATGGTAATTGAACCAGCTTTTGGTACCTTTGGCAGTGTGGGCAGGTGCCAAGTCCTGCTGGAAAATGAAATCAGCATCTCCATAAAGCTTGTCAGCAGAAGGAAGCATAAAGTGCTCTAAAATGTCCTGGTAGATGGCTGCATTGACTGTGGACTTCAGAAAACACAGTGGACCAACACCAGCAGATGACATGGCAGCCCAAATCATCACTGACTGTGGAAACTTCACACTGGACTTCAAGCAACATGGATTCTGTGCCTCTCCACTCTTCCTCCAGACTCTGGGACCTTGATTTCCAAATTAAATTAAAATTGTACTTTCATCTGAAAAGAGGACTTTGGACCACTGAGCAACAGTCAAGTTCTTATTCTCCTTAGCCCAGGTAAGATGCTTCTGGCGATGTTTCTGTTTCAGAAGTGGCTTGGTATCCCTTTTCCTGAAGATGTCTGAGCGTGGTGACTCTTGATGCACTGACTCCAGCTTCAGTTCTCTCCTTGTGAAACTCTCCAAGTGTTTGAATCAGCTTTGCTTGATTGAACTTAACATTAATTAAGTTGAATCAAGCTTGATTGAATCCCTGCTCTGATTGAACTCGCATTTGCCTTGATTATCACAAGCTTACTGAGGTTTGTGAAAGGGTAAGGTCATAAACATTTCAAGCTTGCGGTTGCTTGTGCACATTTTTCTACCCAATTTCTTCCTTCCAGTCAACTTTGCATTTAATATGCTTTGATACAGCACTCATTGAACAGCCATTATGTATATAATATATATATATATATATGTATGTATATATATTATATATATATATAAGCAGGAATTAACCCGTATCATCTAGCTATTATGTATCACTGTGTATCTCTCTTCCTCTTACTTTCTCTGTCTCTCTCTCTCAAGGCATTAGCGATACAGTGTCGTGTACCACTAATAGTGCTTTCAGATGCACTCTCTGGTAGATGGGGGGTTGGGGAAAGATGAGAGAGAAGTAACACTGATGGTTTGCAGACACTTTCAGACAGCAGGAAATTGACATTCTGGAGCTCACAGATATGATCTTGCGTGTTTATTGTTGTCTGCCATGTTAATAACTTTGCATGACTTTGTCATCAAAAGTAGAAGTGAAAACAAATTATGTCTGACAACACAAAGGGAAAGAGGAAGAATGATCTGTGAAGTCCAAACGAAGACTCTTCTCACATACATTTGGACAGTTTTAGAGTGTTACATTTCTTCTCAAGTCCCCTAAAAGTGTCCCAGTTTACACTTTTTTGTACTGGTGTGTGTGTGTGTTACTTATTTATGCTACATTGACCAAATGTTCCCACAAGGATAGTAAAAACTGATTTTTTTTACATTGTGGGGACTGGCCTGGCCATGAGGGAAAAAATATTAAATGATGTTTCTCTGAAAGTGAAACAATGCAAACAGGTTTTCTGTAAGGGGTAGGGTTAGGGTTAAGAGATAGAAAATATACTTTGGTCTGTATAAAAACAAGTCTATGGAAAGTCCCCACAGTTCACAGAAACGAACGTGTGTGTGTGTGTTTAATATATATACCGGTGCATCTCAATAAATTAGAATGTCATGGAAAAGTTCATTTATTTCAGTAATTCAACTCAAATTGTAAAACTTGTGTACTGAATAAATGCAATGCACACAGACTGAAGTAGTTTAAGTCTTTGGTTCTTTTAATTGTAATGATTTTGGCTCACATTTAACAAAAACCCACCAATCTCAACAAATTAGAATATGGTGACATGCCAATCAGCTAATCAACTCAAAACACCTGCAAAGGTTTCCTGAGCCTTCAAAATGGTCTCTCAGTTTGGTTCACTAGGCTACACAATCATGGGAAGACTGCTAATCTGACAGTTGTCCAGAAGACAATCATTGACACCCTTCACAAGGAGGGTAAGCCACAAACATTCATTGCAAAGAAGCTGGCTGTTCACAGAGTGCTGTATCCAAGCATGTTAACAGAAAGTTGAGTGGAAGGAAAAAGTGTGGAAGAAAAAGATGCACAACCAACCGAGAGAACCGCAGCCTTATGAGGATTGTCAAGCAAAATCAATTCAAGAATTTGGGTGAACTTCACAAGGAATGGACTGAGGCTGGGGTCAAGGTATCAAGAGCACCACACACAGACGTGTCGAGGAATTTGGCTACAGTTGTCATCAGAGGCGTCTTACCTGGGCTAAGCAGAAGAAGAACTGGACTGTTGCCCAGTGGTCCAAAGTCCTCTTTTCAGATGAGAGCAAGTTTTGTATTTCATTTGGAAACCAAGGTCCTAGAGTCTGGAGGAAGGGTGGAGAAGCTCATAGCCCAAGTTGCTTGAAGTCCAGTGTTAAGTTTTCACAGTCTGTGATGATTTGGGGTGCAATGTCATCTGCTGGTGTTGGTCCATTGTGTTTTTTGAAAACCAATGTCACTGCACCCGTTTACCAAGAAATTTTGCGGCACTTCATGCTTCCTTCGGCTGACCAGCATTTTAAAGATGCTGATTTCATTTTCCAGCAGGATTTGGCATCTGCCCACACTGCCAAAAGCACCAAAAGTTGGTTAAATGACCATGTTGTTGGTGTGCTTGACTGTAAACCCTAGAGATCTCACCAGACCCGAACCCCTTGGAGAATATATGGGGTATTGTCAAGAGGAAAATGAGAAACAAGAGACCAAAAAAATGCAGATGAGCTGAAGGCCACTGTCAAAGAAACCTGGGCTTCCACACCACCTCAGCAGTGCCACAAACTGATCACCTCCATGCCACGCCGAATTGAGGCAGTAATTAAAGCAAAAGGAGCCCCTACCAAGTATTGAGTACATATACAGTAAATTAACATACTTTCCAGAAGGCCAACAATTCACTAAAAAAAAATTGTTTTTATTGGTCTTATGAAGTATTCTAATTTGTTGAGATTGGTGGGTTTTTGTTAAATGTGAGCCAAAATCATCACAATTAAAAGAACCAAAGACTAATTCAGTTTGTGTTCATTTAATTTATTTAATACGCAAGTTTCACAATTTGAGTTGAATTACTGAAATAAGTGAACTTTCCACGACATTCTAATTTATTGAGATGCACCTACATTTATATATATACATATATATATATAAATATATATATGAAGAGTTTGGCCACACTTCCTGTGTGGCTCAGTGGTAGAGCATTGCGTCAGCAGCGCAAAAGGTTGTGGGTTTGATTCCCAGGGAACACACATACTAATGAAAATGTATAACCTGAATGCAATTGTAAGTCGCTTTGGATAAAAGCATCTGCTAAATGCATAAATGTAAATGTAAAACGTGAAAAACGCCATTTAAAAAAAAAATGAGTTTCCGCTAAAAACAATCAGTATTGTATCTGGTCGTTATTGAAAAGTATTTTTTTCTATTTTACACAAAATGCGATATCTGCTGTGTTATTCTGTCATGTTTTCTCCCTTTTTTTCCAAACCACAACAAACGCCAGTCTCCCTTCTCTGCAGAATACGATAAATCTGCTCAACCAATCACAGAGCACCATTCCACGCACTGTAAACAGTACCGGAACATACCCGGCATCCTAGTTTTCCGCATCTACTTTGTACTTTGTGATCAAGGAAGAAACAAAAATTAGGGCTGCAGGATAAATCGCATGTGATTGTAATGCACATCTCGTCAGTAAAGCCGGTTCTGTGATCTCCATTACGTGCTTTCAGATACAGCGGCAGTTAATACACCGAGCCGTAGATCACTGTCAAGCTACGAATCGCAGACGAATCGTGTTTGATTATGAACACGATATCGCGTAGCTAGCTTGTCAGTGTAAGTTTTTGTTATATACAGCGTATAGCACTAGTCAACTAAATGAATATAGCATGACCCATATCAATGCACGTTTGGAAGTTTAAGGGGAATGTCATTTTGGAATTTCTGTGGCCTAATGTGATATTGTTGTTCATGATCTTGTTCACGATTAATTTTTATTTTATTGTTGTAATTAATGTAAAGCATTAACAAGAGAACCTGTAGAATTAGTTTTGGGGGTGATGACTGATAGGCTATTTTTAGTATATAAGATTATTGACCAAGTTCACACTGTCATATGTGGATCAACTTACTTTGTTGTGTATTTTCTACAGTTTCAATATGAAAAATTACTTTAATATTGATTCAATGGATTTATTGCATTTTGAAGAAGAAAAAAACGTCATGGATTTATTGTATTTTGAGAAATAAAATTATCAGTTTTTATAATAAATCTTTGAAAAAAATATCTTGATTAGAACTTTTTATTTTATTAAAACCTAAATATGCTATGTGAAAGTTTGAAACAGAAAATAGTGGTTTTCGTCTTGCCACTTTCTTGGTAAAGAAAACACATTTTTACTCAAATTAATCAAAATGGATTTATAGCGTTTTGGAACCAAACTCTACATACACATACATATATATATATAGGTTTGCGATAGCCTACAGTCATTCACAAGCTGCATACACAAAATAAAAACTCGCTAACAAACGATCAGTCCTGTCATTGATCACTAGCTACCATTAGTGACAGGTAAGTATCCACCTTACCCAGAGCTCTTTTTGTTTTCTGTCTTAAGAATGTCATTACAATGTGAGAAACTGAGGCAAACAATTCAGTGTGCAAGTTAACTGTCCAAATGAATCAAACTCCAAACCATTTCTATCCGCAGGTTAGTTATTGGTTACAAGTATGGAAGCCCATTTCAAATCAAATCAAATCAAATCAAATCACTTTTATTGTCACATCACCACAGCACAAGTGCCTTGGTGAGTGAAATTCTTACGAGCGTGCTCCAGACAGTGCAAAAAAATAAAAAATAAAAATAATTTACATATGGACAGTACATATTTACAGACTGTACAGAAGACAATGTGCAAAATACACATACACATACTCAGTACACATAGTGTACTATAAAGACATGCTTAGTTATCAACTACACATTATACACCGTATGTACACATCTACATTATGTACACTATCTATACATTATGTAGTCTATACATAGTAATAATGTGAAGCTGCAACAGATTATACATTTACAACAGATTGGTTGTGCAACAGGTAGATGTGCAAGGTGCAACATATTATGCATATGCAATGTCGTGGGTGTGCTTTGTATGGTGTCCAGTGCAGTGTGTGCGTGTAGTCCGGTAGAACTGTGTTAATGTGCAGTGCATGGCATGTTGTGTGAGTGGGAGTGTGTTGTAGGGTGGGTCATTTCTGACTGTTCATTAGCCTGATAGCCTGAGGGAAAAAGCTGTCCCTCAGTCGGCTAGTGCGGGATCGGATGCTGCGGAGACGCGGGATTTAAAAATATATGATAATTAAAAAGGCAATTGCAACTTTTTATTTCAAGTTCATTTCTTATTATTCATACTTTGTTTCTATAAACTCACAATTCTGTGAAAAAGTCAGAGTTGTGAAAAACAGTCCAAATTGTGAGATTTAAACAAAAAATTGCAAAAAGTCTCAATTTTGAGATATAAACTCAGAATTAAAATCTCAAATTTCAGAACTGTTTGAAACAACGTATGAATAGTGAGATATACACTCAGAAGAAAATGTGAAATAAAAAGTCACAATTACTTTTATCTATTTATTTATTTGTATTCCATGGCACAAACAAGCTTCCATAAAGTGATTACTTTGAGTGAGTCAGAGTATCAATCACTCAACTAAAATATAGATTTTGCTTTGATTTTGTTTGGAAAAATGTACACGCAATATTGTGTGAAAAATGTAAGTTAGTCAATATTAATTTATAGCTTATTGAACTGTTGTATAAAAGCAATATCAAGGTGTGGTCACATTTCACAAAGTCACTTGTCACTTGTCAACAGCTCAGAAAGAGGTCAATTATCAAACCAAGCAGCTTCTCTTGGCCCGCGCAGTGAATTTGAGTGACCAGCTTGAACATGAGCAAAACTTGAGTGGGGAACTATCCCTCTCACGCGAAACTCATGAACGTGGCGATTCCTCGTGAAATGACTGGATTTGTGTGAGTGTATCACCAGCCTTCGCCAAGCAATGGTAATGTGACCACACCTCAATATCAGCACATGTTGTGATAGCTGTCTTGGTGTGATATTGCTTATCAAAGTCCTGTTTTTTCATCACTTACCACATGTTTATGTGTCTGACATACTTTGAGATAATATGTTGAAATTTGTCCTGTGACAAGAAGAGTGTCACAAAACTGCATGACTTTGATGTTTGAACTTCTGTTAAATACACTGGGGCCTTAAACTTCATAGTAAAGTCAGTCTCCTAACTTGTTTCTTAAAACACACACACACACACACACACACACACACACACACACACACACACACACACACACACACACACACACACACACACACACACACACACACACACACACACACACACACACACACACACACACACACACACACACACACACACACAACACACACACACACACACACACACACACACACACACACACACACACACACACACACACACACACACACACACACACACACACACACACACACACACACACACACACACACACACACACACATCTGTACATTTCCTGGTCCCCTGTGATCTTTTCTTCCTGTCACAACTTCCTGTCACACTTACCTTATTTTAGGTAGGCTATTATTATTTTAAAGTTTCATTTGAGTCAGTGATGTCTCAATTATTAAAAAAGCACACATTCAGTTGTGGGTTTAAAAGAATCGCAGTGTTGGTTTAACTGAAGGTGACAACTCTTAAGAAATAGAGCAATATGAGTGTTGTAAAGGACGGTTTGGAAAGGTTTGAAACATCCGGCTTCTTTCAGTTATGGGTGTGACTGCACTTGTACCTCATTTGTGCTTTGTGGGTTTTGGTGTTTTTTGACTGATTTATGTCATGCAAAATTTGAGAATGGCAAAGCTTAACTTGTTTTAAATCAAAGCATAATTTAATAATTAATGTAAATTTTAATTATGTATATTTAATGCAATTAAGTAATGGTTATTTGATTCAGCAGGAAGTGAGAAATTCCTATAGAGATTTTTTCAGAATAGCAAGAGAGAGATTCCTCATCGATTGGTCTCTGCCCTGCCTAGTCCTTAGAGGGATAAACTGAAGTAGCAAGAGAGACGCATATGACAGCATGAGAAAATAAGCTACATTACCCTTAGAATAAAAGCAGATCCTTTTAATTGTCGGCAGCTGTTTATTAATTTTAATTCCGTCCAGGCAGATGACTTTCTCAGGATATCTTTGGTTGGTTTACCTGACCTGCACTGTGCTTGTGTTTATCTCTCCGGTTCATTTGGCTCCGATGCCGGACCAGTACTCTCGGGGTGTGGTAAGATGAGCTTTACTCTGCAATACTATAAGTTCAATATTTTTAATAAATAAGAAAACAAACACTGTACCATATCATATGTGGGTTTGGGTTGTATTGTTTTTGGTGTGCATATGTGAGCATACTTTCATGTGTGCCAGATTTAAGTTACATTAGTCAGTGGAATTTCTGGGAGTTTTTTTGAAGAGAAGTCACGCAGGGACCAAAATGTGTATTAAATTGTGGATTCAGACCTCAATTTATGAGGTCTAAGTATTCAATTAAATTAAATTATCTTCATAAGTCATTTAACTGAGCTGTAGAATAAACAACAGACCCATTAAATGACCTTAAAACAGTTTACAATTGATATGAAAAGGAGAAAATAAAATTAAACAAGTTTTACGTTAACCCTCTTAACGTAAAAAGTGTGTTTAGCTCTTTTACACACCACGTTAATCACACAATTTGTACTTTAAAAAGTGCTGTTGATGTAATAATACAATTCTCATTGGATAAATCGCTGCACCGCATCTTGTAATATATCTATTTAAACTACAGTTGAACAAATCAAGAATAGAGAAGCTTTTAGGGACCTTCCAGTGGCCATGAAGGAATTGAGAATATTTTTAGTGGCACCGAGAGATAAAGACTCAAAGTTTGCGGGCAACACTTTACGAAACTCTTATAGAGCAAAAACACTCACTCGCTTTGCGACCCGTGAGCGCGTCTCTCACTTTACAGTAAATTACTGCAGAAATCTCAGTCTGAAGCGTCTCTCGTAGGAAATACACGTGTGGTCATGAATAATTTAACAGATGTGTCTTCTCATAGGATAAGGACACACATTCTCATGAATAATTATAACTGTTTATAACATTATATAATTATAACACTGACGCAGTATTCTATAGGCTGTGGTACTATTTGCTACTTGTGACGTCGACACGATGCAGATTTTTAAGTCTGGATGACAAAAAAAAAAATAAAAAAAAAATAGTTTTTGCTACAACTAAAAATAACATTTTTACCTGCAAGCATTTTTTTTATTTTGAAGACGCCTCTCCAAAATAGTCTATGCATCAGAGATACAATTGCTATCAAGTTGCCACTTTCCTAATAACTGTGTAAAAATGTATTCTACCTTCTACGAACTATCAAAAACTTGGCTAAAGACATTTCGAAAATAATATTGACTGAATTATATGTTCGACATGCTGCGTGTTTTTTTCTTTTTTTTTTTTTTTTCGAGTCGAATACATGACCAACACAAAATGTATTGACGTAAAAATTTTTTTTTTATTAATTAGCACATCCTTTTGTAATTTATATAAATAAAATAAATGCATAATATATCATATAAAAAGTGTATATTGCCTTTGGTAAGTTAAACTAATATTGTTCTTAGGATTGGTTGAGCAGGTACGGATATCTGCCCCCTCCGGACCCCCGCACAGGAAAGCTGCAGACTAAAGAAGGCATTGAGAGAGCCATCAAAGAAATGCAGCGTTTCGCTGGCCTCAAAGACACAGGCAAACTTGGTAAATGCAATGCAGGAAATGGTCTAACGGCATTGTAGCACAAGTCTTTTTCAGTGTTTTTTTTTTCTGTTTGTTTCCTGTTTCTTTCTGCAGTGAATTCCCCTGATAGTATTTCCAAAACAAATGAAATCAAAACACTATGTTTTCAATTCTTCATAAATACAACTGTAATGAAAATATTTAGAGTGACTTTTTGCTCAGTTGGTGGCTTGTAAATGGTTTGGTCAATACGCTTCTAGAGAAAGAATTATTCATTGTCTCTCCTCCCACATGGGTTTTTATTTCATGTGTAATGGGCTCTGTCTCTCTAAAGTATATATATTGATCTGGGACCTTCTGTCCTGTGCTTCTCTAGACAGTGACACTCTGAAACTGATGAGCACGCCACGGTGTTCACTGCCAGACATTATAGGGTCTGAGGACATGCTGAAAAAGCGGAGGAGGAAAAGAAGATATGCGACCACAGGGCTTCGCTGGAAAAAGTCTGACCTCACATGGAGGTCTGCATTGTTAAACAAACATGTTCCCACACTCGTATACAGTAACCCCAGCCACTGACTTATCTTTGTTCCTCTTTGTCTTACTAGCATCCAGAGTTACCCATCTCTCCATCCGTTCCTCAAACCCAATGATGTTAAGTTTATAATGACATATGCCCTCAAAGCCTGGAGTGATGTGACCAACCTCAAGTTTCAAAGCTACATCCTCGAGCAAGCAGGACAAAGCTGATATCAAGATCTCCTTCGCTCGCTCGC
Source organism: Ptychobarbus kaznakovi (assembly GCA_027422405.1). Lineage (NCBI taxonomy): Eukaryota > Metazoa > Chordata > Actinopteri > Cypriniformes > Cyprinidae > Ptychobarbus > Ptychobarbus kaznakovi. Next base: position 2,535,040 of record CM049808.1, read on the forward strand.
TCCATGATGACGGGTATCCATTTGATGGGATGGGAGGGACTCTTGCTCATGCCTTCTTCCCAGGGGAGGCTGATATCGCTGGGGATACACATTTTGATGACGAGGAGAGCTGGACCTACTTAGGCAAGAGACTTTATTAAATATTCAGTCAGTGATTAATAGACGAATGACAGTCCCAGTGATTACAGAATATTTATGGATTTTTCATTTAGAAATGTTCCCGTCTGATTATTCCACAGAAGAAAAATGCTTTAAATCATGAAGTCTAAAGCACTTTAAACAACACAGATTGTTTCAAAAGCAGCTTCACATTAATAAACATGAAGCTAACCGTGTTTATGCTGTAAAGTTCACCAATTACTACTTTTGCTCTCTTCCAATAGTCAAAGTTAAATCGCTATATTAGTGAAAATGAATTGTCTTTTAAACCCCAATATATTATAACAACTTTTTAATAAACAATACAATTATTTTCTCTTAATTTGCAAGCGTTACAACATGAAATTCTCCCAAAGTTTTAATTTTATGCATACAATGACATTTTTTCAGAACAAATAAGTATCGCTGTCATTTCCATCACGCCATTAATTTGAGAAAATTTGAATTTATATTTGGTTATGATGTAAAATAAGAAGTGAAACACATTTCATCCAGATAAACATAATGAATAGTGAAGATCAGAAATGTAATTTCAGATTTTCTTGATCTGAGAGCAGCTTTCTAATGTGTTGTTACCAAACCAAACAACATTAAAGACATTTAATAAAGAAACAATTCTCACTCAGAAATTGCTCGTTAATCTCACAATTAATTACAAAGAAACACATTGAATTAAATGTAACACTTATTCACTTTTAACCATGACTTTGTCATCAATAAACTCCTAATTTGCTGCTTATTAATTGTTAATAAGGTAGTTGTTAAGTTTAGGTATGGGGTCAGATTAAGGGATCTAGAATAAAGTCATGCAGAATAAGGCATTCATTTAATATATGCTTTATAAGTACTAATAAACAGCCAATATGTTAGTAAAAGCATGCTAATAATCAAGTTAATTGTGAGAATAAGCCCTTAAAATAAAGTGTTACCAATTAAACATGAAATAGTCAAATAGTATTTTCTTGTAAAACGTATTCCAATCTTCTACATTTTATTTACAATTTCACAAAATCAGCTGTACAGTGTATATTTCTCTTAGTATTAGTGTACTGCTGGCTAACATATGTCCAAAAAAACTCAAAATTCTCATTATATTGCATGCCATCTTTATTTTAGGACGTTTGATTAATCGTTAACAATTACATACATGAAATGTAGTTTGAATATGTTTATCTTGCTTTGGCCAAAAGTGGCCTCAGTTGATGACTTACAAATGTTATTATGTATAAATGAAGACCTCCTCTTTTTATCCTTTCAATCTGTTTAGATGACAGTGGCACTGATTTGTTCACGGTGGCTGTGCATGAATTTGGTCATGCCCTGGGTCTCTCTCATTCCTCCTCTCATCCGTCCATCATGCAGCCTTACTACCAGGGTCCTGTTGGACATATCGCATCCTACATTCTTCCAGACGATGATCGCTATGCCATTCAGTCAATCTATGGTAGGAGCATGTTCAGAAGCTTTAGTTACCTGATCTGGTATTTGTAATTTCTTAATGCCTTATTCTACATGACTTCATTCTACTTCTATAATCCTACCCAATACCTAAACTTAACAACTAACTTACTAACTATTAATAAGCAGAGAATTATGAACTTATTGAGGGAAAAGTCATAGTGAATATGCGTTCCCTATTCTAAAGTGTTACCGTAATTTCTAGTAGATCACCCAGAATTAAATATTGTTTCACTTTCATGAAAACCTGGAAAATCAATGAAAGATTTCAAGTCTTCTGAAATAATTCCATAGATTTATGTAAAATAAATTCTCCCTTTTAATAAGAACATGCAGCAAGAATGTAAAATGAAATTAAATGTAATTGTAACTCTTTATTCATTTATTAGATTAGTTATGGATCATTGCCTTCGAACCTATTGTTTCAGTTTATCATAATACACTGCTGACCACATCTAAATTTGTCAGTGTGGTTTTGGTTTGTGTCTTGACAGGAAGTAAGAGCATCTTGACATCACCATCCCCAAATCATCCTACAACACACTTACCCAAACCACCAAGTCCACCTCGACCCAAAGTACCATCACAGTAAGACATGTTTACTAAGACACATGCACTACCATACAACTGTTTGAGAAAAGTACACATTTATTCAAAAAGACCACATATAACTGATCAAATTTGACAGTACAGACCTTTGTTTGTTTGTGCTGTGCCTTTCCATTCTTCAGAATTCTGAAAAAAATTATTATGATTTTCACAAAAATATGAAGCAGTAGAAATATTTCAAAACTCATAATAATAATAATAAGAAGTAGAAATGTTTTTTAAGCTGCAAATCAGCATATTAGAATGTTTTCTGAAAGATCACATGACACTGAAGACTGGAGTAATGATGCTGAAAATTCTCAATAATGCTGAAGAAATTAAATTTGACAATATATTACAATAGAACACAGTTATTTTGCATTGTAATAATATTCCACAATATTACTGTTTTTGCTGTATTAAATAAACGTAGCCTTGGTGAGCAGAAGATACTTTTTGAACAGTAGTGTAGCTACACAGTTCTCCAGCACTCAATAATATCAAATAAAAAGTGTTAACGAACTCTGTGACCTCTCTGTTTGTCTAGACCTGATCCGTCAGCCCAGAATCGTTGTGAAGGAGGTTTTGATGCTGTGGCAAACATCAGAGGAGATGTTTTCTTTTTTAAAGGTATCCAATGACTATTCTCTCAAATGCACAGATTTTGCAAGGAAAATCCAGTTGATAATCTTAAAATCCACTTGCTCAAGATTTAAACCTGCTGTATTTTAAATAATTTGAAAGAAAAGATGTCATGTTAAGATGGAAATAAATAAGTGCAATGAAATAAACACGTTTGTATTATGGATGCTTTTTTTCCATAAGTCTAAAAGAAGACAAATTAGGGAACCAAAATAGCCCAAAACTGATGAGAAACAATGGATTTACCTATAGTATATTGAATTAAACTCATTTGTCACAAATGTAGAAGAACATTTAGTTTTGTTTTGATATTGTCTAGGTCCATATTTCTGGCGAATCCAACGGTCTGGTTCTCTTGTGTCCTTCCACCCTGCTCTCATAAAAAACTTCTGGATTGGTCTTCCTCCTGGCACTACCAAGATAGATGCAGTTTTTGAAAGAAAAACAGATAGCAGGATCATCTTCTTCATAGGTTAGTTTATTTTTACTCAATTGGGGTACAATGTAAGGACAAATCAATTTGAAAAAGCAAATTTCTTTAAGTGAGTGCAAAACTTATTTTCACACAGGCTCACAGTACTGGATATTTAAAGACACCATGGCGGTTGCTGGTTACCCACGTCCGCTGTCAGACTGGGGGCTGATCTCTCAGGACGGAAATGAGGTGAAGAGAGTGGACGCGACCTTTATTTGGTCTCATAATGGAAAAACCTACATCTTCAGCGGTGGAGAGTTCTGGAGGTTCTCTGAAGGCCTGGAGTCTGGGAGGAGCCATCCAGACGCAGGTTATCCCAGAAACTCCTTCCTCTGGAAGGGCGCGCCCAGTAACCCTGATGACATCATCACCTGGGGAGACGGTAATGTAGAGAAAGTCTGTTTCTCAAGTGCATTTTCAGCGAGGCTGCTACATTATCACTAATATGAGTCGGCTCAGAATAAAGAAATAAGATAAAACGCAATAATGATCAAACAGTAAATTGAAGAAAAAGAGGAACAAAAATAGAAATAACCATAAATAAATAGATTTGTAACTGTTTACATACAAACAGTAATTATATTACACATTGCTGCAAATGCAACAGACAGTATTACAGTGTCTCTGTAATACTGGGACCAGCCATTGAGGCACGAGCTGTGGAGGGACCAACCGTAGAAGCACAAGCCATGGAGGCACCAGCCGTTGAGGCATGATCCGTGGAGGGACAAACCATTGAGGCACGGGCCATGGAGGGACCAGCCGCAGAGGGACCAGCCATTGAGGCACGAGACGTGGAGGGACCAGCCATAGAGGCACGAGCCTTGGAGGGACCAGCTACAGAGGGACCAGCCATTGAGGCACGTACCGTGGAGGGATCAGCTGTTGAGGCACCAGCCGTTGAGGCACGAGCCGTGGAGGCACCAGCCGTGGAGGGATCAGCCACAGAGGTACGAGCCATTGAGGGACCAGCCGCGGAGGGACCACCCGTAGAGGAACCAACCGATGAGATACAAGCTGCAGAGGGACCAGCCACAGAGGTACGAGTCATTGAGGGACCAGCCGCGGAGGGACCACCCGTAGAGGCACCAACCGATGAGATACAAGCCGAAGAGGGACCAGCCACAGAGGTACGAGTCATTGAGGGACCAACCACGGAGGGACCAGCCATTGAGGCACGAGCCGTGGAGGGACCAACCGCAGAAGCACAAGCCATGGAGACACCAGCCGTTGAGGCATGAGCCGTGGAGGGACAAGCCATTGAGGCAAGGGCCATGGAGGGACCAGCCGCAGAGGGATCAGCCGCAGAGGGACCAGCCATTGAGGCACGAGACGTGGAGGGACCAGCCATAGAGGCACGAGCCTTGGATGCACCAGCCGTTGAGGCACGAGCCATGGAGGGACCAGCTACAGAGGGACCAGCCATTGAGGCACGTGCCGCGGAGGGATCAGCTGTTGAGGCACCAGCCGTTGAGCCGTGGAGGCACCAGCTGTGGAGGGATCAGCCACAGAGGTACGAGCCATTGAGGGACCAGCCACGGAGGGACCACCCGTAGAGGCACCAACCAATGAGATACAAGCCGCAGAGGGACCAGCCACAGAGGTACGAGTCACTGAAGGACCAGCCGTGGAGGGACCACCTGTAGAGGCACCAACCGATGAGATACAAGCCTCAGAGGGACCAGCCATTGAGGCACGAGCCGTGGAGGCACCAGCCGTTGAGGCACGAGCCGTGGAGGGACCATCTCTGCAGTCACCAACCCTAAAATTTGCTCTGTTGCAGTCTTACCAGCTCATTTCTGTGTGTGTGTATGTGCATGTGTGCGAGAGAGAGAGCCTCTTTTGTATATATTTTTTTCTTTTCATTTCTTGATTTTATTTAACATATTTTCAAAATTTGCTCTGTTGCAGTCTTTACCAGTTCATAAACTTTTTCGTTCAAAAATGACCGAAGAGGGCCAGAAGGTTAAGAAAGTGTAGACTATAATCTGGCCAAAGAAGAACTTTAGTTTTTTAATTAAATGTTCATTTAAAAGCAGCCTATTATCATTGTATTAGCCTGGTACCGTTACCACTTACAGCTCCGGCAACGTTTTGTTCCGTCCTCCATGCGGTACCAAATCAGACCAGGAGCTAAGCAAGTGGATTGGTGAGACCACGATAATTAGTCTAATTAGAATTATTGTAATGTGACGATCGGGTGCAGGTCGGGTCTGCAAAAATATAGGTGCGGGTGGGTGGCGGGCGGATAATTTATTTGAAGCAGCGGATTCGGGTGACGTTTGAGCTCTCTACTATGCGTGCGTTTGAACGCAGAACCCTTCAGCTGCGCTGACTCTAAACACCGTCAAGCCGTTCTCAGTCATGGCAGCACGGACTCGTGTTGTTTCCACCACAGCGGCAATTGATGGATGTCTAAAATATAAAAATAAGGAGAATTGTAAAACAGGCCCGAGGCCCGGCCAGCATCTGAAGTATGACGGTAAAATTGGCCTGAAGTCCGGCCCTAGAGGCGTAAAAAATCGGGCCTGTCGGGCCCGGGCCCAAATGCAGGGATCTAGCAGAAACTCCACTAGTGAGACTCACTTCCAGGAAGTCCCTCATATGGACAAAGACATTCAGCTTTCGCTCTTTATGTAGCCTAGTAGCTGCATAACATGCAGATCGACATTTTATATATAATATATATATATTTTATAAATATCGTAGTATCGTGCTAAAGTGCACATTCTATCAGGTACAGTTCTGGCGCCTCCGCCTCAATATACAGCACCACATACATTCACATCAGTGTTAACTCAGCGGTAGAGTTACTCTCACGGGACACTGTACTTTTTCGTAATCACAAAAGTACATAATTCAGGTGTGTTTTCAAGCCTTGCCAGTTAAGCTTTTCATTCATTCATTCACACTAAAACGCCTGTCTAACAGCGCCTGATTTCTCAACTAAGTTATCTTTTGAGCGACTACTGTCAAAACACACAAGGTTTACATATAGTTGGTTATGTCTATAATTAAAGTAAACAGCCGAGACAAACGAGATATTTTTAGATATTTAAAAAAAAAACATGATATGATATTTTTGCCATATCGCCCACCTCTACTTCAAACACAGCACTTACTGCAAGCAGCGTCATACACATGAGGGCAGAGCATCATGTTATTTAAAGGGGAAGTCCACACGTTAATGAGTAGCAAAGGATTAATAGCTGCATTGATTACTTTTATGCCACTGATCAGGCTTTTATATGTAGTTTGCGGTAACAAAGGGTTTTATAGGTTTGACTGAAATAGTAATGCAATAACTGACACTTTAAAACAATGTTTCAAGCAACAACAACAAAAAAATTGAACAAAAAAACAGATAAAGACAAAAAGTAGCCATTTATAGCATCTAAACATGCATCCAAATCCAAATGTAAAACAAATTTATGTGTGATTTATGTGCTATGTCTTAGCAACTAGGGATTGGTACATATGGCTATACAGGCATCTAGTGGCAACACAATGATATTACAGATAATAAATTGTGCAAAATGTTTATCTTAAGTCAATTTACATATAATGCATTCAGATTTGTGGAACTCAATCTCCACAAATTAGTGTCATTACTAAAAACAAGTTTAATGTGACAAGAAACTGGTGTCTGAAAAGAATAAAAAATATAAAAAAAGTGTTTTTGTGTGTTTTTTTATGGGGGGTTTGGGCAATAGGGATTTTGTCTAGGGAGTCAAATTGGCTAGAAACGGCCCTGGATATAATATATAATTTCATTGTAATGTACATTCCCTGAACTACATTTCTGCGGATATATTAATATGTTTAATGAAAACGAAAAAGAGGCAGTAGCCGAGTTGTTGTTTGATATCATATTTCATCCTATTATAAATACAGTGAGAAAGATTGCAGTAGCCGAGGCAAGCTGACTAATATTATCAAGTACGCTGCTCTTTGCAGAATTACCGGACTTGCGTTGTCCCGACCGCGGGACTGGAGCTCACACTCCCGAGTCTAACTCACGAAGTCAGAACTACATACGTCACCAGACTATTTGCCTATTCTTCTCGGTACTTTAGTCCGTGATGGAAACGCAGGCATCAACGGGTCTGGGGTAAAAAGAAGTTCCTGGGAAAAAAGTTCCTGGACAAATTGTTCCAGCTAATTTTTGTGGAAATCGCCTTTTGATTGGCTATGTAGAAGGCACCAAAAAAGTAAATGTAAACATTCAATAGCATTAATGTAGCTTTAAAATATTTAATGCAGAATGAGTCGTTGAAGGTATGCAGTATGTTGCACACAAATATTGGGTGAAATATATTTGGATCTAACTGTTTCAATCATTAATTTCTCCACCTTTTGTATGCAATCTTAGATGCTTTTTATTCACAGTTTATTTCTTAACCTTTCAGGAGATGCCTATTTCTTCAAGGACAACTCATATTGGATTCTGAAGAGCGGAGAACTGGACCAAGACAACGTCAGTCACAAATCAACCTCAGTCGATTGGATGATGTGTCCAGAACCGACTCCAACCATACTTCCTGCCAATCCACGTCAGAGAGGAGAATGTAACTGTGGCCAGAACGGTGCCTTACAGATGAGTGCTTCATCCTGGTTACTGTTCATCATATTACTGCTTTATCCTGGCGTCCTTATATAGAGCCACTTGCAATAATAAAACAATAGTCTGCATTATTTTTTACAGACTGTCTCAAAGCACTTAAAGTGATATTTTTGTTTAATTTTGTTTCGTTTTGTTTCGATCTATGCAAGTTTAATGTATAAATATATTAAAATAGATTATTTTATAGATTTCTTTAGGATAAAGTTTGAGGTTGAAATTAAATTAATTTAATGATATTAATTAATTATTATTGTTTTAGCTGTCATGCTTTTGCATTGTTAAAAATATTTCATCGTAATCCATTTGACTTTGTGCCTATATTTCATCTGTGGCTACAGGAAAGATTTATCTAAATTACAATGGTTTATCTAAATGAATGTATTTATGCCATGAAGGAGGCGTGGGATATTCTGGACAGTTTGATGTCTTGCTGCGATGACAAGTAGGATCCACACGGGGCATTAACACACAGCAGGGCAGAGGTTTAATACTTCAGCACATTTTCCAGGGTCATTGCATAAGTTCACGAGGACAGGAAGTAATTTTGCTGGGACATTTTGATGAAGATGTGGGTCCTACCTTGATGCTTTTCTTTTCTGGGTCTAATATTTCTTAAATTCACAAATGCTATTCAAACAAATGATGCAATCCTCATGATATCATATTGATGAAAAAGCCTTATTAAATTCTTGAGATGAAAGCATTTTTTTATTAATATTTATTTGAAAAACAAACTTATTTGTTAACCTTTTTCTGCAATTCAAAATCATGAGACGCCAACCAACGTGCAAAAACACAGGCAATCTGTTAAGGTCAATACGTTTCTTAAAATATCAGATCATTTGAGCATTTTTGGGAATCAATGTAAGTGTGTATTTCAACTTCAATATGTAAAATATTTATATTTTTTGTCATGACCAATCTGTTATCTGTTATCTCATCTGTTATCTGACAGCACAGCTCATCTCAATATTTTTAGCAAACATTGCACGATGTTCCATGCACGTGAGCCCTGTCCAGATTTACTGCTAATGACCCAAATGTTCCAAATGTTTGTACCTTATGAAAGGATTTCATCAACATTTTCATTCCAGACTTAGAAGACCTCAGGACTCAGTGTTGTTTTTCACTGAAACACTGTGTGTGTGTTTAGTTAACAATTATTTTAAGTAAAAAAAAAAATGTTTTTGGTTTTAGTTTTAGTTAACAATAATAAGCCTGCTCAGACTTTGTTCTAATATTTCGGTGTCACATGTGAGTGTTTGGCTTCTGTCACTGCATCAATCAATGTCATTAGTACTGGAATGTTCAGACTTCGCCTACACACACCTTGAATAGACCTATAGTTTCAGGAACATTTTGTCCTCGGGAAAGGCTAGTTACGTTGTCACCTTTAGGCAAAATTTAATTGGAAAGATCACATTCTGCATCAATCATTTGTTTGTGCGCACAAAACAAATTTAAAAGAAACCGGCTTGAAAACAATCCAGGACGTGTCCCATGGGCAGAGAGAAGAAAGAATTGAGATGAGGAGATAAAAAAGGCTGTTTAGACATTGTGCATCATAAGGTCAGAGATACCAGCTGACTGAGTGACACCTGTGTGTGTGTGTGTGTGTGAGGTCCTCATGGTAAAAGAAGCTTATAAATCATACATAATGAGTTTTTTGTACGTAACGTAAAACTACAGAAAGTATTCTGTGAGGGGTAGGTTTAAATGTAGGACGATAGGACGATAAAAACCATTACGCCTAAGAGTCCCCACATAGATAGTAAACCAGACATGAGTGTGTGTGTGAACCACCTAAACTAAGAAAATTAATGTCACATCACATCAGTGAAAGTATTTGAGCATTTTACCTATTTATAATACATGCATTAATATATGTATGCAGTTTAAACAGTAAGATTATACTTCTGTAAGATGAATTCGGTTTCTTAGGATTTTTTGTATAATGAAGGACTACTCAAAATCAGCAAAGTCAGAAGTCAGAATGAAGACGGGACAGTGGAGGGAGAGTTTTGATGCACTAGTTCCCCACCAACAGCACTGAAACATACTGTAGGTTCTCTTGAAGGGGAAGTGCATTCAAATCGTATCCTTTATGTCATACCAAAACTGTTTTTGTTCTCCTAAACACAACGTTTTTGACCATACAATGAAAGTCAGTGGGGTAAAAACAACATTGCCTACATTGTATGTAAAAAAAAAAAAAATGCAAAAAAAATATACTTTTGTATTTCATGAAGAAAGAAAGTCATACAGGTTGGAAAGACATAGTGGGAAGTGATGAAGTCCCTTTAACAAACAAATAGTTAGTCCCTTTAACAAACAAATTTTAGTTATGTAAACTTGTGTATTCTAATTTTTTATTTTTTTGTTACTTGTGTATGTTAAGCATTTTTTTTTGTTATAGTTATTTCATATGGTAAAAGTGCTATTTTAGTGTTATTTTAGTAACACTGACATTAACATTTTTGTTAATATTTTGAAATAGATTTTAGTTTTATATTTTCTGTTTTTTAAAGCTTTAGTAGGCCTACTTTTGATGAGCATGCCTGACATTTTTACTAGATTTTGTATGTCTACATAGTTGAATTTAGTTTTAGTTTCTTTAGTTCTTCGGTTAAAAATTAAACATAAGAAATGTTACCTTGTAAAGTTATTTTATTTCAGTCTAAATTTCAAGTAACAAACAAGTTGTATATGTTTTAAATTACTTAATTCAAATATGTCATTATGATTAACATAACTGTCTTTAAAATTATTGATGTTTTTGTTTTTGCTGTTATTATTATTATGCTCTTTTGTATTTTAAAATATTGTAGCATGCATTTTTAATGATTCGCAACAATGCTGTAATAAAATAATTTTTCATTTGAAGATAAGTGGAATTGTTTGTGCTAATATCATATTGCAGAAATTGCACACTCTCATACAATTTGCTTAAATGTATGAAGGCATTTTGAACAATGAACACGATCCATTTAACAATAAAGAAAGTAGGACAAAAGACCAAAAGTAGTTTACGCCCACATTTACGTCACCTGAAAGCAGGTAATAGAAGAGTTTGTCCTTTTCTTCCCTTTGAAATGGAACCTGATCCTTTAGTGGTCTGTGTAGAAGCATTCAACAGTCAGTAGACTCTCTGGAGTTCACACTCCCTTGAATATATTTCATATAGGCCTACCTTTAAAATAAGGAAATGTGTAACACTACAATTTCATGTCGTAAATACTCACGTCAACATTTGATGAATTGATTATCTCATAAATACTTGCAGCAAATCCCATATTTTTTCTTAAATTAAGATTTTTGTAGTTTATTTAATAGGCTTGAATTTCAAATAAGGACACACACTTCACACAAAGAAATCCAATGTTGAACTTGTATACCATCTGTGTTGTAATGCAGCAGCATTGTACTGCACCCGTAAAACCATTTCAAGACACATATGGCAATACCACTGTGACGAGTGGGGCCGGGCCGAGAGCCGTGGGAACTGCACCACTCACCAGTCTCGAGTCCCACGGAGGACCTCCGGAAGGATAAAAGGAGGAGCGATGACAGTGGAAGCTGAGAGAGAACCAGGCCTGGATTTTATTTTGTGTTTTGTGTGCAGCAGTCGTTCGTGAGGGGCTGCCGCTTTTCTTTTGTGTTTGTTTATTTTATTATTAAAGTGTTTGAATGTTCGCCGGTTCCCGCTTCCTTCTTTCCATATCTACGAACTGTTACATTGGTGCCGAAACCCGAGAGGAAAGGAGGGACACGCTGTCAGAGAGCCCTCGCTGCTGAGGGGGATCACGATGCTGAGGAGGTCGGGCAGCAGGAAGAAGCAGAGACCGCCAGTGGCTGCCCGAGGCAGTGGTGCTGGAGCAATAGAAGAACAGGTGGGACGGAAGGCTCCGCCCTTCGCGCCCTTAAAAAGCAGCGGGGCAGAGGATCACAGCGCGCCGAAACGAGTGAGCTTACGCCGACTCAGACCCTACGTTCCTCATTCTCTCCCCCGAGAGAGGCTGATCACGTCTTCTTCTCCCGTGCAGACCAGCGTCCCTCTGCGGCTGCGAGCGACATGGTCTCATTCGGGGGAAGTGAAGATGAGAACCTCGATGACAGTGTGTCACTGGCTGCATCAGATGGAGAGGAGCTGTCGGGCTCGATCTATGACCCCGCCCTCCCTCAGTCTGGTGAATCCAGCAAGCTTAAGCCAGGCACGGATGCCAACCTTTTCCGCGTCCTATCAAGAGCTTTGGACGAGCTGGGCCTGGAGTGGTCTCCACCGGAGGAGCCCACCCACAGCCGCCTGGATAAGTGGTTCCTGCCGCGGTGCCGTCAGCCCCCTCGTCAGCAAGTTTTACCATTCTTCCTGAAAGTTTACAAAGAACTCACCTGGTCGTGGCGCGCCCCCTACTCGGCCCGCCTGTGTGCTTCCTCTTCATTCGCCTTCACTTCGGTAGACGGTGCCGAGGAAAAGGGCAACGGTAAACTGCAACCGCTCGATGAGCCTGTGGCCATGTGTCTCTGCCTGCCCATGGCCATCGGTTGGACGACAAAGCCGCCCACCCATCCAAGCCCTGTAGGATGATTTCATCACTCGCTGGATGCGCCTACACATTTGCTGGACAAGCAGCCTCGGCGCTTCACTCCATGGCGGTCCTAAAGGTCTTCCAGACCAAACTTCTCTGGTGCAAGGACGAGGCTGACCCAGACCCCGCAGCGTTCAGAGAATTGCGTTGTGCGACTGATCTGGCTTTACGTGCCACCAAGACCACGGCCCAGGTGATCGGCAGGTCCATGGCCAGCCTAGTGGTGCTCGAACGCCACCTGTGGTTGATGCTGACGGAGATCAAGGACGTGGACAAGGTCCCCTTTCTGGACTCACCAGTCTACCCCACTGGCCTGTTCGGACCCGCTGTGGAAGGGTTCGCAGAGCGCGGCACAGAAGTCGTCCCAGGCAATGCGACACTTCCTGCCAAAGCGCTCCAGCTCTGCAGCTGGCTCCAGTTGCCTCAGATCTGCGCCGACTCCCCAGCCTGCCAAGACAGAACCCAAGCCTGTGCCTCGAGACAGATCTCATTCTGCTAGACATCGCCCCCTCCTAAGTGCCACGGACCCTGGCCCAAGATTGTGTTGGACCCAGCACCCAAGGCATTGTCCTGATCTATGGGACAGGAAGAGGGAGGGGCCAAGTCTTGCGGTTACCGGACCAACCCCAAGCTGCCTCGGTTGAACCTCCAAGCACCCCGTTCATTTCCGGGTGCCGAGCGCAATGTTATTGCAGTCACTGGGCTCGTACAAGCCCCCAAATAGCTTACCGCTGCTATAGCGGATATAATAAAACACAAACATTCTCAAAAAGAGAGCAGATTTCTTCTTCTACACAACACGAGTGGCCTGTCCCCACATGGCGACAAACCGCTTGAAGCAATCCAACCCCTTGTCATCCCCAGGGTCTCAAATTGGGTTATGGGGATAATAAAAAATGAGGTTACTCAATACAGTTCGCTTGAAGACCCTAGCGCTTCAGCGGTGTAATGCCCGCCCTTGTTCAGAGTAAGGATGCACACGTCCTGTGCTCCGAGGTGATGGCTTTGCTTGCCAAAGGTGCAGTAGAAATGGTCACTCCAGCCCAGAGTGAGTCAGGCTTCTACAGCCGCTACTTCTTCATCCCCAAAAAAGGACGGTAGCTTACAGCCCATCCTTGATCTCAGAACCCTGAACCGTGCCCTCATGAGACGACCATTCAGGATGATTATATTGAAACAGATCCTCTCGCAAATATGCCCAGGGGACTGGTTATTTTCCCTGGATTTGAAAGACGATTACTTTTATATCCAGATAGCCCCCCACCACAGGCCATTCTTGAGATTCGCCTTCGAGGGTGTGGCTTATAAGTACACAGTCCGGCCCTTTGGAATGTCCCTGGCTCCCCGCACTTTTACGAAGTGCATGGACGCGGCTCTTTCCCCTCAAAGACAGATGGGAATCCGCATTCTCAACTACCTCGATGACTGGCTCGTTCTTGCCCAGTCAGAGGTGGAATTGTTGTAGCACAGATCCCTCCTTCTCAGCCACTTATGGCGCTTTTCCACTGCGTGGTACGACTCGGTTCGGCACGGCTCGTTACGGCACAGCACGGCTCAGTTCGGGTCGGTTTGCGTTTCCACCGCAGTTTAGTACCATTTTAGAGTGGGCGGAATTATTCATGTGTCGTTATAGTTGCGCCGCCTCTACTGCAGTGACATCATCGTAAACGCGCCACAAACATACACACAACAAAGGAGCATATCGACGGAATTGTGTTTTTCATTCTCGGCATGTGGATGTTTTTAACAGCAATGGAGAGGCCTATGAGAATGCTTGGGATTTACCCCCAACAGCAGAGACTGTGGTGGCAGTGCCACAGGCTGTAGAGGAGGAGGGCAGGGATGTTCGTGCAGGTGTGCTGCATTACTTGAATAGTTAACTATGCTTGTAGAATGTTCTGTAAATTGAATTATCAATAAACTTTTTAATATTTCAAAATTGTACAATGTATCCCTTTTTTATGTTTTAATATGTGTTAGTTTGTATCATCATGGCATTAATCATTTGCCTTTTTCAAGAGGTTCATTACGTGCTCATACAATAATACATTTTTTATATAGTCTGGAGGTACACTTATTCGATCAGATTGTTTTAATTGAAGCAAAACACAGATACAAAGATAAAAACATAAGCCGAAAACATACTCTAAAAATATACAGAGTGCAAAAAGTATATACATAAGGCTTTTTCATTCCGCGTCGCCCCATCAAGCTCTCGCTGGATCCGCTCCTCGGCTATCAAAGAGAGGAACGTCTGTACTTCCTCAACAGACAACAAAACAGCTATTTTTTGGTTGATACAAAAAAAGGTGCGTTTGTTCAAACAAAAGTTGCGTCCGATCCTTCGCTGGCTGTGCTGATTTAAATCTAGCGCATATATATGTTGTGTCTCGTGTCGCAAGTTCAGTGATGCAGTAAAGACGATTAACTCTGGCCAATTAGTGATCAGTAGAGTTTACACGTCACGTTTTGGTAACGGTACGGATCGCTTGGAACCTCGGCCGAGGTGGTACTAAAAACGTACCAGGTACAGTACCCAGTGGAAAACCCCCCAAAAGTGAACCCCTGAACCATACCGTGCCGTACCATGCAGTGGAAAAGCGCCATTAGAGTGCCTGGGACTCAGGGTCTACTTTGCCAAGATAGTAATAGTGATCTCTACTCTTCCACGTCCACACTTGTCAATCCAAATGTTTTTTTTATGTTGTCCTACACAAGGTAAAAGCCATTAAAATTGTATCAAATCTAGCATCCATTATCAGTTTCTATGCGAATACAAATACACAGAAAGGAGTCTTTATTACGTTCATTTAACATGCTTCTGCAATATACTTACATTTTTGACCTCACAAAAGATTATATATACTATATTTTTACTAGACCTTTTTTAAACATTAAAATGTGTCAGATGATCATGGTGTCTTAAACCAGAAAATTAAACTGCACATTAAAAAAAAAAAAAAATTCAAATGCCCACACAACTCAGACAAGAAATCTAAAAGGTCACTGTATACGCACAAAATAAAAAATATAAATGTTTTTTTTGTTTGTTTTTTTTACATTAAGTCGTGGCCTAATGGTTAGAGAGTTGGACTTGTAATCCAAAAGGTTGAAAGTTTGAGTCTCAGTTTCAGCAGGGATTGTAGGTGGGGGGAGTGAATGTCCAGAGCTCTCTCCACCTTAATACCACAACTAAGGTACCCTTGAGCAAGGCACCAAACCCCCAACTGCTCCCTGGGCACCACAGCATAAATGGCTGCCCACTGTTCCAAGAGCGTGTGTGTTCACTGCTGTGTGTGCACACTTTGGATGGGTAAATGCAAAGCATGGGTCACCATACTTGGCCACATGTCACTTCTTAAGTCAACTCCAAAACCCACTGCAGTTTTTACATTAAGCCCATGGGAAATCCTTGTTTAAATCGTAACATTTAATGCATTTCCTTTTAAAACACTTGTTTAATTGTATGTTTAAGACCAGTTAAATAAGAGTCAGATATCTTAAATTGCTACCTAGATAACAATTACCAACTATATGTAATGGCCTTCAATGTGGAGTAATCTGCCCAGATCTTATTAAAACAATGTTTATTGGCCTTAGTGTAGAAGTAGAGTCGCGCATCTTTTACATCGACAAAGTGGAATCTTTTGCCTGACATGAAATAAGGACACATTTTATACAATAAATGTTATTAATAAACTTTATTTAATTCTTCATCTTAAAACAAGACAGTTGAATTCTTGTCAAAATGCTTCAGTAATCAAAAAATGTCACATACGCAGACAAGGACACAAACCTTGAGTGCACTCATTAAAACAAACCCCACCTTTACAGTGACACCTGTGAGAAACTACAACTCTGACAAGTCAAATCGAGTGAGAAAAACCAGTCACAAGCAATAGATACGGTTTCACTTTTCTTGAGAATTTTCAATTTTTTCTAAAACCAAACAGTTTATTCTGTGACATGTGCTCCGCAGGTTGCCTACATTGTCAAAAGAAACATCCCATTCCTGTACAAGCTGACATTAGTCTTTTTAGAATAAGTGCATTCATGTAAAAACCACAAGCATCTCAAGTGTCATTCAAAACTGTCCAAATCAAACAGCTAACACTTCTATAAAACGTACCCAACAGTACAACCAAATAAAGCCTTTAGTGCACAACCTGAGCGGTAGTTTCGTATTTAATAGATGCAGGAAACAAGCGGAGAATGAGGAATCTATCCAAAAACAAAACACTTCTACAATGATATTAAACCACTTAAAAACTGACAGAAATTCCTTGACAATGCTGACACTTTTTAAACAATCTATAACATTAAGGGGAATATTTTACAATCACATAAAGCCATCTTCATCTCAGAATTGTGTGAGCCAGTTTACAAAGATAGGATGCAGTACAACACTCAAAAGAGGAAAACTGAGAGCCATTGATGGGTTTGTTGCAGTTGATGCCGTCTTAAGACTAGTAGTTTTGGTACCAGATGTTGGCTTTACAAGACTCGTAGTTTTGATACCTGATGTTGGCTTTATGAGGCCAGTAGTTTTGGGAGCTGCTACCTGTGACATCCCCTGCTCACAATGCCTTCCTGCTATTGATGGCACAAAACAGCACCACTGAACACCCCTCCCGGCGAATGTATTGGTCATCGGACAGCGTAGAGAGAGATTCAGCAGGTCAATGTCTGGTTGACAACATTCCTGGGCGTGTAGACAGTTGTAGTGAAGAGGTCAATCTATTTGGAGAAATCAAAATAATCTGAACCAAAAGACATTGAGCCTTTCCTCCCAATGGATAGAAAAAAAAGCTCATAAAACCTTAGACAATGTATTTGAAACAAACAAACCATTTGGTGGAACTATTTGCATCAATTCTCATTTTCAAGGTGCATTGTTCAAACAAAGGTGTTTGGCTTATGGCTTACAATCAGAATAAGTGTTAATTGTCAATTACATTTCAGTAAAAAAAAAAAAATTAAGATGCGTCTAGCTGTATTTCAAGTGATATTCACTGGCTAAATTTATATAAAAAAAAAACCTGATGCACCAACAATGACCAGGGTAAGTTATTGTGCATTTAAAAAAAAAAAAATCAGTTTTGACCCACGACGCACACCTTCACAAATCTTATGCGTATTAATGCGGATAAGTTTATTCTATTAAAATGAATTAATTTGCAAACCAAATACAGAGATCTAGAATTTAGGCTTAAATATTGTGTATAGAGTCTAGACTTACCAAATCCTGGCTGACTTTAATGGGGTCTTTAAAGATGGTCCAAATCACACCCTCATCACAATTTGGTGTAGTCAAAGAGCCAAGATAACGGTAATATTTAGTCCGGTCCACTCCAGGAAGCAGATCATCCATGGTGAGCTTGTCAGAAATGTGCGTTTTATCACCTGAAATAATTAAAACATGAACTTCTGTACATTACCAGCATACAGAACCACTTCTTTCCTAATACTTCAGCAATGTCCAAACCTGCACTCGCAACTTTTGCAAGATAAGACGTTAAGGTCTTCCAGCTCTCTGGTTTCCCAGTGTCATTAGAGGCCTGTGGGAGATTACAATTAAAACGATCAATTGAACACTATTTCTCCAAATATCAGACAAAAAGGCAACATACCTCAGGCTGTCATGAAGAACTCCCTCCCGTCTTGCCCCCCCCCCCCTCTTTTACCAAGAACTGCCAACACTGAATCACCGACACATCCCCCCCCATTCCACACACGTTCAGTCCCCCCCCCCCCCCTTATTCACAATATGCAACTGAGACACACAAAACCCTTTTAGAAGACCAGTATAAAACAAGAGCGTTAAATTTGAGTTACAATATTCTTCAAACCTCCATAGGGTATCGTTTGCCATTCACACTGTGTTCAGATCCAGGTGCCTTATGCCACTTTACACTACCTTTTATTTTTAATTACAATGTCCCAGTGAGTTTGTAGATGAAACTGTATTTATCGTGTCTACTGGCAGTGTTTAACAAGCCTGGCAAATCTGAGAGTAACCAATCCTTCCACGTGCATTTTCTGGTGATCAAATCTAACTTGAACTGAAGAGTGAAACCACAACACATTAAACCGATTCGGTTCCCAGTCAGTAATTCTTGCACAAAAGCTGAAATCGAAACATTACTCACTTGTCCTGCCAGTGTTTTCAATCTCAGTTAAGGTTGCGTTGTCATTGTAACCAGTGAAGGTGAAAGCGGTCAGATTAGTATTAGCCTGCACATTGGCAGTTACAATGTCTATTGGAGACTGTTGAGTACCATTACAGTCTTTTTCTGCGATTATGGGCCAAACGACATCACCTGAGATGCAGAATTTGTTTTTAAATATCCCCACCTGATAATTAGCATCAAATCATGTTTCATCTCTGATTTTGAAAAACTTTTTATAATTTGCAAAAAAACAACAACAAATAAATACTTACTACATGAAGGGCTCTGATAGCACCAAGCTAATAAGCAGCACATGAAAAGGGAGAGTAATGTTTGAAACGTCACAAAATACACAATGCAACGGTCATGGAAAGGACAAACTAATCAAAAGACAAACACTTACACACAGATGTTGGTGTACTGCACACCTCGTGCAACAGACAAGCAGCAAGGCAGGTTATGAAAGCATTAATCTAAAAAACAAAACAAAAAACAGCAAAAGTAATGCAAACACTCTGCCCAGTTGTTATGGAATTATCTGGCAGATCTATTCAAAATACTTAATGCATAGCTCCTTCCAAGAACAAAATAACATTTAAATATAACATTAAAAGCAGATAAACTAATATTTATACATTTTTGATTCACATCTCAGGCTTTAGTATGAAGACAAACTGCTGTCTTACCATTTTGGACAACTAAATGGTTAAACTCTTTCAGTTCTTAAATTAAACTAAATCTGCTAAACCCTGTTTAAAAACCACTGTCTACGAAGGCTTTATACTCAAAGGGTTTCAAAGTCCTGAAATGTGCAAAGACGTGATTAACCAGGTATCAAAACGAGCTCATTGAGACAGGTGGCACCTAAAGGGTGTTAAGTGATTAGGCCAATTTGGTTCAGGTGTTCGATGAAAATTTAGGTTGACAGCAATCAAACTCCATCCCCAAAAAGGTAGTTTGATTGCCAATTCATAACCCAGGATCCATGTTGAGTTGGTTTCTTATATGCATGTCAGATGTAATTTATGCATTTTATGGAAAAAAGTGTTGTAGACGGTCAGTTGTCTATATTACCGAGTCATCTTATCAGAGTAAAAATAAGGATACCTTTATGGATACCGACTCAAGTAAAGTTAGAGTAGCTCATTAGAAAACATACCAAATTGGAGTAATATTATACATTAAACTAATATTAAAACTATTTAAGCATGAAAATTTCCCCCATTTAGAGGGACAGAGGTTCCAGAGAATGGTTGATTACACATTAATTAAAAAGTTATTTGTTAAACAAGTTTAAATGTAGGTAAAATTGTACACTAGATAGATAGATAGATAGATAGATAGCTTTTAGAATTGTATTCATCCTAAAATAAAGGGTGCATTGTAAACAGTGATTGTGTGGTATATTTGACAGGATTTTAAGAAATTTAAGTTCCGGAAATATTAACCCATGTTTAAGGTAAATAATGAACTAGTGTTTCTTTAAAAGTGATCGAGCATCAACTTATTTAATATACTGCAGAGGTCTTCAACCCTGTTCCTGGGGACCCGATACCCTGAAGAGTTTAGCTACGACCCTAATAAAACACACCTGAAGCGGCCAAACAAGCTCCTCAAGACCGCTTGAAAATTGCAGGCAGGTGTGTTGAAGCCGATAGTAAATAAACTTTCCAGTAGCAGGGTTGAAGACCTCTGATATAATGGGTTTAATGAACAACCCAAAATTCTAGATTTAAAATGAGCCACAGTTAGGTTTGTTCATATTTTCCGTTCAGTGGGATGCAAAACAACCCAAATTGGGTTACCTTCAGCATATGTGTATGATATGGCATTTGCAGTTGAGTGAAAATAACGTAAGATGATACAAAAGACAGGCGTTTTCACGTCAGAATAGATTTATTAGTCAAAAACGGACGCCTGCAAAAAGGTTGCAATCCAAGTTGTCTGAACACTGATTTGCAGTGAAAAAAAGAATATTAAGGAGAAACAATTGCTTGCAGAATCCATGCATGCTGATGTTTCACTTCAGATCTATGACACCCCTAAACTTTACCTTGCTCTGTATCATCCTCTCTCATTAGCTGTAGGTCGCCCGTTGCCGATGTCATTTCCAGTCAAAGCACATTTCACACTGCAGGACTGTGAGTCACCGACAGGTCAAGATATTTAGAATGCTAAATATCCCACAGGCAATCAATTCTTTGTTGGATCACGTCTTTGATAATACACACTACACAATTGTCACTCATGTGAAAATATCGGGCATTTGTCTGCGATTTCCATAAAATTATCTGCAATTGAATATCAAGGCTAAAATCATGAGGTGTCAGACTGGCATTGCTCACCCTGAAGTTGTTCCAAACCTGAATTATGGTTTCCTTCTGCCGAACACAAAACAAGATATTTTGAAGAATGAGGGTAATCAACTAGTTTCTGCTCCCCATTGACTTCCACAGTATGAAAACACTATACTACTCTAATAATATGGAAGAAAACTAGGACCAGAAACAATCCCTTTAAGGCAGGATACTGATTATTTTTAGCACTGTGGTAGTTTTGAAGCATGCTAGGGCCAAAGACTGTGTTAGTAATGTCTGTTAAAAATGTCTTTAAGGACATCAGTCATCTGTGTTAATCATTCTTTCAGCACCCAGCTGGGAATGCCATCAGCCTTGTGTGGGTTATGCCTCTGCAGAGTCCTTTTACTTCAGCACTTAGTGGTCTGCTGGTGAGGTGATTTTCGTGGCTGGGGTGTTGTTAGATTTTCAAAATATGCAAAAAATATAAAATTATACAAATAAAATTATAAAGAGCTCTCATGGAGAGCCACTGCCCTGCAGAGTTTAGCTCCAACCCAAATTAAACACAATTTAACAAGCTAATCAAGGTCTTACCAGGCATAAGTTGTGTCCCAATCCAAAGGCTGTGTCCTTCGAAGGGCGCATTTGAAGGCCGATTGCATCACGGTGGTGCGACGAAGACTCATACCCCAATTCACGATGCACCCTACGAAGGCCGCATTCAAAGGCTGATTCATTCACTGCAAACGAAAGCTACTGCAGTTCGAAAGCGACTTAAAATGCTCCCTTCGTTTCACAGTAAAATGAAGGATATAACAGATGGTTCCTTTGTGGCCTACCCTATCCCAGAATTCATAGCGCATTGCTGACGACGGGATATCTCTTCAAAGAAAATAGCGGGTGATAGTTCTGTGGTGGCTGACGAATACACTTATAAATATAATTATTGTGTTTTACTTTACTCAAATAGCTAGCGGAACAAATGTTAAAAGTCAGGGGTCTGAAAATGTGAACTTTAGCAATGTTACCACTGCACAGATTCATTCACCATAACTTTGTTATCCTAACCATCACCCTAACAATAAAGTGTATTGCTAGAAAATAAACAAATAACTGCTACGAATAACTACTGCTGTGTCCAATATCAAAGGCTGCATCTGAAGGACTCTTTCAGCACCCAGCTGGGAATGCCATCAGCCTTGTGTGGGTTATTACGCTCCCCATTGGTGCTATGCGACATGAGCGGCAATCGGGAACACCTGGTGGCACAATTAAGAAATCCTGTGAAGGCTAGAATCTAAGCATTCTTCGAAGGATGCAGCCTTTGAATTGGGATGCAGCTATAATAGAAACTTCCAGACAGGTGTCCTGAGGCACGTTGGAGCTAAATTCTGCAGGACAGTTGCCCTTCAGGACCGAGTTTGAACACACCTGGACATGTTCCTGATCCTTCGGGTGTATGTGACCTTGGGTCTTCTTACGCCAGCAGTGAGGTTGTTCCTGGCTTCCCTCAATGCTGTTTTGTCACCTAAACTGAAAGCATCATCTCGTGTTTTGAGGAGGAAGCCAAACTCTTTTGTTTGGGGGTAATGTTCTTTTTCTGAAGGCTGCAACATTGTCTACACCACAGGTCTCCAACCCTGGTCCTGGAGAGTGCCCGGCCTGAAGAGTTCATCTTCAACCCTGCTCAAACACACCAAAACCAGTCTGACAGAAGGTAACTCTCCAGGAGTAGGATTGGAGACCTCTGTTCTAGATCTATATGGCCCTAAGATGTGGCAGCAATTTTGAAAATATTCTGATCATTGTGATAAAAAAATTGCTCCCAGGCTTGCTCCCTCTAGCTTCCTTCCGATGACTATCGTTTCTGAAGTGGTGGTATAAAAGCAACAACATAACAGCAGAGTTTTCATAACTATTGAGGTGGGGGAAGGCTCTGTGAGCATCCCATTTTTATAAACACCAATATACTACACCTTTTTGTCACCGTGTAGAGCAGACCAAAATAAATATAACAAAATCTTGCTCTAGCCAGACAAGCAAAGTTGGCAACTAGAGTCCACTCTTCGCTCCCTGGTTGTTACTTTCACCATCTTGACTCTGCTGACTCCACCTAGGTAGTCTGCATCACCACCACTTTCACCATGGTTACTGGGTCCACCGAAATCCCCTGCTTTGTCAGAAATATGGGGAGCTCCAGCTCTGCTGGTACCACAGAGGGCTTCTTTTCCGGTTTCTCCTCCATGGGGGTCTCCCTCTTTACCGTGGTCCTTTCCTCCATTGGCTCCTCCTTGGGGGTCTCCTAGTTTGCTGTGGTCCATTCCCCTGCCGTGATTGTCTCATCCGCCTGCTCAACCAAGGTCTTCTCCTCTGATGACTGATCCACCGTGGTTATCTCTCTGTGATAAATCCCTGCTCCGTCAATGCACCTTCTGCCAAATTGAACTGTTTTCTGTAAAGCACCAGGCTGTGCCAACTGGAAGGAATGGCAATTCCACATGCTGTTTTGGTTCTTTGAGTTCTTTCATTAGCTACCTTTTTTCAGTCCCCCATGTCTTTGGTTGTTTAAGTTATTGATTTGTTCATTGACAATTTGCACTCGTTTTCATATACATCTTCGCCCTCAACTTTCTCCTTGCTTTCCAACCAACCCGTGACTGTGGAGAAAATAACAGAACATATTTTGTGTATTGATGAAAAGCCACAGAGCGGCAAAGTTTACAGGCACTACACCCCCATGAGCTTTGCCTTTGTTATGACTTTTTGTTATTGCATGCAAGCAATGTTGGGGTGATAAAGACTGACAAAATGTAAGGGAAAATGTATGGAAAACTACAGCAAATCTCCATGAAAAGCAGCAATGCAACATTTATTTTTATACAGATAAAAAATTGTAATTTACACTGCAAAAACAAAATCTGTAGAGAAATGGACTGTTAATTTTCTGCCAGGACATTGGCTCATTTACTAATAATTTAACTTTAAACTTTAATACGCACAAAATAATTATTGTGAAAGAAGTGCCCAAGTTTGTAGACAGATTTCAAGTAAATATATTGTGCTTACACACTAAGTGATTGAGACCCATTATCCATTATGGACATTTCCTTTAACCCTAAAACATAACACAATGCCGTGCATAATTCAAAGTTTGGGTAAACTACCTGTGACAAGTCAATACAGAAAATTACTTTATTACTTTCAACACAGTACATTACTTTAAAGATGATTAGAAATCTGAAAAGTGTATTACTAGAAATCTTATTTATGTCAATTCACCCTCACTTTCTGTGGGACCATCTGCATTTTAGAGCCCAATGCATTTTTATTTTTTTTGTTTAAGGAAAAACAAAGAAAAATATAAATACAAGGGGTGACACCGAATAGTTGACGATTCGGTGCTTGGATAGGAGGAGCCTGATTCGACTCCCAATCTCACAGTCGAATATTCACGGGGTGTTATGATCATCATTGTAAAGCGCTTTGGGTGTACAGCAATACACAGCAAAGCGCTATATAAATGCATCATTCATTCATTCATGCCATTTTGGCTATATGGGGGTGCTTAAATGTCTGATTTCACAGAGAATTGCCGGTTTTCTCCCAATAAGTCAATACAGCCTATTATGATAATGGTGTAAATAAGAATCTGGAAAGAAAGAAGATATAAATAAATATTTTAGCATGCTTGAATAAATCCAACCACCCCTATAGTATTAAGTTTAAATTGTCATAATCCGTGACCGACAGAGGAGCATGGCGGCAGGGATTTAAATCTTTAAAAAGACTCAAATATACACAGGCAGAGTGAAAGACTCTTTTTTTCGATCAGGTAGGGTACAAGTTATTTCAAAACATTTGGGCTGCTCTATATAGTGTATATAGGCCTACTATTATTTTTCTCGTATGAGATGCATTGGTTGAGTTGCGCTGCAGTAAAAGCACTTCATTAGTACGGTGATTATCTCTTCAGAATGCATCGTGAGCAGGACAAACAACAATACTATTAATGACTATGACTCGGACTGTCATATACACAACATTATAATGAGAACACTATTATAATTAAACGCTGTTAATTTTGAGTTTAGCTGCCATGTTTCTGCACGTTGTTGCATGAAGAACACATCCACAAAAGGAGTTCATTCAGAGCCGCGCAGACAAGTTCACTTGTGCACTCGGGGCATTTTGTGCAGATAGCATATAAAGTCGTAACATAAATAACGAAGCGTATTCTGTATGAGAGAAATTAGTTAAATCCCATTCATTAAAACAAGGAGCTCTCATAAGCTTAATTTTACTGGTCATCTTCAGCGCGCGCAGCTCAAAACAGAAATGCAGAACATAAATAACTATGGCATATATCATACGTAACGTTATAATAAGAGCACTATTGAAAACATTTTTGTGAATTCTTAGGGTTTCTCTGACGTTTAATGTTAACTATCTTTTAATAAAAAATAAAACCTTATTTACCCCGTTTGTATCTGCGAGGCATCCGGTACACATTTTCCTTGTGTGTTAAAATCAGTAATAATTACTGACGAATGTCTGACTTGACTTTAGGTAATGTATTTTGGCCCCGCCCCCAAACATATGATTCGACTATCAGTCGAAAATTGGCAGGATTCGAAAATTCCGATTCGACTATGAAAATCCTTAGTCGAGGACACCCCTAATAAATACTTTAAATAAATTTAACTTTGTAACATATTTTGCTTAATACAGCAGCCAGTATTTTTGAATAAGAATCATCCTCTTGAATTGTCCATTTCCCCATCCTTCTTTGCAAAGGATTTCCAGATTGATCATATGGGGGATCTCCTATGTACAGCCTTCTTCATTCTGCTAGTTTTTTTATTTTTATTATTATTATTGGATTTGGTTCTGGGATGTAACTGGAGAAATCAGCGTTATTTTTGTTCTTCTGAAGTCATTTCTTTGTTGACTTTGATTTGTGATTGAGAGAATTATCATGCTAAAGCATGAAATTCCTCTTCATCTTAAGATTTTTGATGGAAGCCTGCGGGTTTTGTGCTAAAAATGGTCACATGTATGGCACTTTCCATAATCTTGACTACTGTCTCAGATGAAGTGGTTGGTGTTGGTGTTTGGTGATGAGTTTTTGGCTCAAGGTCTGCAGGTAAAGTCACACCAGAGGTGTTCAGCTGCTTTCTGCAGACCAGTCAAGTTCTTCCACACTGACTGAATCATAATTTCTCTTCGACCCTTGTCTTATACACAGAGGCACTGTCATGTTAGAATAGAAAAGGGTCCTCTCCAAGCTTTTGCTGTAAAATTAGAAGCACACAATTCCCTAGAATATCATTTTATGCTTAAACATTAAGATTTGTACTCTTGGAAATTGCTAAAAGTGTCAACCCTGATCATTAAATGGGGGTGACCCAATACTTTTGGCAATATAGTGTATATTGTGATCTCATGCAGCTTCTCTAATGTAGCTTTAGTCTCTTTTGACAGGTGTCTTATTGTAATGTCAGTGTTGTGCCCACGCCAAAGTATATGTTTGTGTTTCCTTGGACTGTCTACTCTTGTTGATGACAAAAAAAGTCATTTTAATTCAGAGTTCTTCAGCGTTACTTAAATTATGGGTTCAAGAAGAGTTTGAACTTACTTTGTTCCTTCCAAATACCATGCCTTATTATAGAATTAAATTTTTTTTTACATCTCAACCCTGCCATTTTAACAGGGCTGTGCAGATTTATTTTTTACACCCCTAATCCTCCTTCAAGAACTAAAGCTGTTTATGACAGTCAGAGAGGTTATTCTTTGACTTTCAGGAAGGGTTTGAGATGTGTAAACCTTCCGAAAACACTTTAAATATGGGAGGAAAATAGGTGCAGGACCGGGTATTTGCGGTTGTTACGGCAGCTTGTGTACGGTGTCTTTTCCGCCACCTATGTTTTGGAGTTTTGGTCATACTGCCCTTACCGGTTTTTGTTTGTTGGAGCTCATCAGAACCTGTGGTTCAACAATAACAGAAAACTGCTGTAGGTTTTTCCCGAAAACTAGCTTAAACGTTTTCTTCCTTAAACAAGAACCAATAGGTCCTTGAGTTTCCATCACATAATGTTTCAAATGTCTAATCGGGTATTTAGGGTAAATAAACTATACTCTCTGGGATATTTTCCACACAACCCTGTCCCATGATTTTACAACCCAAAATGCATTGTTCAAAGAAAGTAAATGGTTATGTCTTTGGTGTCAAACAACAACAAACATACAAACAAACAAACAAACAAACACACACACACCACACACACACACACACACACACACACACACACACACCACACACACACACAAACAACACACACACACACACGTATGGTGAGTGCACTTTAAACACATTTGACCAAATCCCCACAAGTATTGAAAAACCTGAAATTTGACATTGAAGAGGAAAAAAACATTAAGAGCAAATGTTAGATTTGTTAAATTTAGTTAAATTTGTTAAATAGAAAGTAAAAAAAATTGTAAGGGTTAGAAAATATTGTTTTGTCAGTATAAATGTAATGCAAGTCTATGGAAAGTCCCCATGTTTCACAGAAATGTACGTACGTGTGTGGGTGCATGCATATAGACGCTGCAAACATCAATTTTCAAGTAGAAGTCAACAAATATTTATACTGAATTACAATGTGTTCAAGTTTCTTAAGTACAACAAAGTGTTCTTGATACAAAACACATCTAGAACCGGTTTATAAATACTCCATTTCACTGAAAGCATGAAAAGCTCAATCATTTAAAACTTGTTTTGCTACACTGAAAGTAGACTTTGAGCACAAAATAATGTTGCAAATTCACAAACAATATAAAACAAAAGCCCAGAACTTGAAAACTGGAAGTTAAGAAAGTTCACAAGCACACACCCTCAAGCATTTAAACGCTATTTCACAGCATGAGGAGATAAATAGGGCATTTAAATTCAGATGAATAAAACACGTGCTACCTTGACTAAGAATATGTTAGGCTTTTATTTTGTGTAACATACATTTAAAATAATGGCTAAAACATCAAATGTTTATGGATTAGTTGAATCAAGTATGAACCAAAGTACAAGTGTTTTGACAAAACAAAGTTACACTTTGGTGAAAAGACAAAAGACTACCACATAGAAAATCAAACCCCTTGTGCATATACTTTAAATATTAACGCTAAACCAAAGTGATACTTGAGAGCTGTTATTCCTGCAGGAGGGGTGGGGAGAAAAAAAAAAAAAAATGAACCCCCCCCCCCCCCCCCCCCACACACAAGCTACAGACAAGTGATACTGAATGACAGTCAAAACTACATCTCCTAAATCATTGCGAGGCTTACAAGCGAACAAGATTTCAATTCAGCTTTAGCTCCCGTTTACACTTAGATGGGGACTCAATACCTTTAACTGCAGTACAAATCTAAAAGCTTTTGTTTTGAAAGTGCAAAACTTATAATGGTCTTAAAGATGCCAAATATTGAGTAAAAAACTAAATTAGTTTATACACACCCATGAAACAGTAGTAACTTATAGTTGGAATGCAATTAAGAATAATGCATACATGAACTAGCAGGATACCAATAAAATTCACTTTTCATTAAAGATCTGCATGGGGAGTTACCTGACAAATATCTAGAGCAAGTATAATTGTTAAAGTTACCTCTCACAATCTGTTAAATATAAAATAACAAATATATATTTTCATAACATTATCAGTCCTCCCACTCGAATTCTACCAGTATGCAGTTTCTAAATCACTCTGTAAGTTTCAGGAGTTTGACAATCATAAGAGAGGTCTAGAACATCCAAATTATATGCTGTTTGGGAAAGAGGACCATTAGCTCTGGTACCAGCCACCTGTGAAATCACAATCACACCGCTGAACGTGTCCACCATTACGGGAGAGCCGGTTGCCTTGATGTAAACACTCGTACTGAACAGGGGTCCGCTCTTCGTACGTCGCTAACTCAGTTAGCTGGATTTGATTGTTGCCGATTTCGCTTGATCTTGAATCTTTTGGTTCTTCGAAGCTCATCCTGGAGTTGCTGTCATAGCAACAGGTCCGTAAGCTTAAACCTGCTCGGGAGCAGCTTATTTCATGTAAACAGGATTAGATCGCATCTTTTTAAGCAGAATTGATACTTAAAATCTGTCACAGCCACCGTTACTTTATTATAAGAGTACCCTGCTGGTCCAGGGACAATAATTTAAAATAATAATAATTTTAAAATAAGCTAACAATGTTGTGTTAGTCTATAATACTATAGACACAGCCAGTTTTACTCATTTAATGATTTATTAGTGATTAAATAATTACTTTATAATTGTATCGGAGTCTTAAACACATGCTATACAGTTAATCTGAGCCGCGCATTAATATGAGCGATGACAGATATTATGGGAGGGGCTTGATGAAGTGCAGGAGATGCAGATAACATGATCTTTAAGAAACTGTAATTAATGCGGTCACATAACAAATCTGTTTCAAAGATAAAATTAAATGAATTGCTAATGACAACACTGAAGTAAAATGTAAAGCCTGTACAAATACTAGAAATCATAAATATAAATAATTGGGAATGTAAAAAAATTATAAATAAATTAAAAACAGTGGACATTTTATTTATCTATTATAACGTTTATGTAGTTTTGTTCGCTTTGCTGTTTCCTTATAAAAGTCCAGAAATGTGTCAACTTTTCCATCAGGTGTCTTTTCTTAATGTCATGATGTCATTTTGTTGCCGTCTTGCCGCCAGCCAATGGCTGCATTACTGATCGTGGTTTTGAGTATTGATACATCTGCCCTTTTTTGGGGAACACAAGAATGTGCAGTAATCTTGCACAACTTAATCCATATATTTTAATCTAATATGCTAATTCGTTTGAAGAACCAAATTAGCCAGAGACCAGTTATCACGGTTAGAAGATCTCGCATCTCTCAAATCATCTCAGATGTATTAAGCGAGGTACGAAGAACAGACCCCAGGTCAATCTAATAGAAATACAAAAAAAAAAATGGGTTAAAACTATTAAACTAAAGATACTGGAATTCCTACTTTAAAAACTAAAAGTAAAGTACTTCAGCAGTTACAGACTCTGCAAAATCTGCCTTTTGACTAAATTGACCAAATCCCAACTGACTTTGATGGGGTCTTTAAAGATGGTCCAAATCACACCATTGTAGTTTGTGTGGTGTGGTCAAAGCGCCTAAATAATGGTAATATTTGGTCCGGTCCACTCCAGGAAGCAGATCATCCACAGAGATGTATTCAGTGATGCATGCTTTATCACCTGCGAACCAGAAAGGGCATTCGCAGAGAAGTCGGTTTTACTGTATTTATACAGCTCTTCTCACAGAAGAAATTAAGAGATTTAAATACTGGTCAGTTTTTTTTTCAAAGCAAGCTCATGCAATTCTTAAAGTAATAATGAAGATCAGGTTGTTTGGGTACATGTCTGAAGAATGCAAATAAGGGATTTGAGTAGTGGTCAGTTTTGTCAGAGTAAACAATTCTCTGAAAGCATCAGTGAAGATAACACTACTTAGATAGCCTGTAGGACTCTGGTCAGCGATTAACATTTTCTAAAATGAATAAGTCATTTAAGCTACAATATTGAAATATAGGGTAGGCCTATGCATTTTAGTTGCATCTCTGCTTTCAGGCAGAATTGACAATTTAAAAATTGCTTTGACAGCTTTCCCACCTGTTAGTAACTTAAACCAGGAACTACTAGAAAGTTATGGCTCAATGATTTAACCACTTTAGTCTTTCAGGAGGAGGAGGAAAAAAGGGATAGCAGGGCAAAATTCCCAAAGACAAATGTCATGCAGTTATGCAAAATGTGCAGCCAATATAGTTGAACCATTATGTACGACCTCATTTATTATGTGCAGCTGAAACACAGACAGGACAAGTCATAAAAATAAAGCACTATATTTGTACAAGTATGTGCAAATATTATAGGCAGTGGGCAGGTCTAACGGACCTGTACGGGAGAGTAAGACGACCCCGCCTTACCACGAGTCATAGGGGGCTCACCCTGGGCAAGTGACAGTACCCCTTTCTTGCCTCCCATCTATGGGTTAAATAGTAGATGTCAACTCGGCAGCAGGAGTTTGGCAGCTGTTGTAGAGCACTGGAACGTTTTCCTGGTTGGTCTACCACAGCTTCCTCGGTGGGCGGATGATCCTTAGCGGGACAACGGTCAGCGAGTATCAGGCCAAGTTAGTAGGCTACTGCGGGGCGATCCTGCGTTGCTCCTGACTGTCGTGCTTTGCACTCCGTCAGATTTAGTGATGCAGGACCCAGAGGAAGGCGGCTATCCTGGGCAAACATCCGTCTTCTGCACTTTGCCCCGGCACTCGGTGCTATAGCATGCATGGAAAATAGTCATATACATATTAAGCGACTGGCAAATCGGGAGCCCTTGCACTCAAGGGCTGTCGTTGCTCGGCAGGACACGCGTGCAAGGCAGGCGCGGTCGGGTCGATATTCTGCAACTGCCTCTTCTTCTCTGACATTGGCGGGCTGGAACATTAGAAGTCTTGGAGTGCAATCCAACCTCAACAGTGCTCCTCGGAAATCAGCTGTCATTGACTGCGAACTAGCTCGTCTCAGAGTGGATATTGCTGCTATAAGCGAGACTTGGCTGTTGGGTAATGGTTCGGTGCGCGAGAGAAACTACACCTTTTTCTGGTGTGGCTATCCAGACGACCATCATCCAATGCATGGAGTCGGCTTTGCTGTGCGAAATACCCTACTGTCCACCGTCTCTCAACCAACTGCTTGCTCTCCGCGTCTAATGTCCCTGCGGATGTCACACTCAGCTGGCTTTCTCACTCTCCTTTCTGCCTATGCACCCACTCTTGACGCGTCTCCTGAGGACAAGGATGCCTTTTATACCCACGTAAGCGAGGTCATTCACTCCGTACCGGCTGGCGACGATCTAGCTTTGCTTGGGGACTTCAACGCCAGAGTTGGACGGGATGTCATTGCCTGGAGGCCGGTCTTGGGTCATTTTGGGATTGGTAGCATCAATGACAATGGCCAACATCTCCTCGAGTTGTGTGCTACTCATGGCCTATGCTTGCCGGGTTCCTTTTCAGCTGGATCTATGAGATCCAAGGTTACCTGGATGCACCCCCGGTCCAAACATTGGCACCAACTCGATCACATTATTGTTAGGAGGCGTCAACTCAACGCTGTCAGGAGGTACAGGAGCATGCACTCTGCAGACTGTGACACCGATCACGCCCTTGTCCGCTCTAGCATCTCTAAACCACCCCAAAGAAGATTCACAGTGCCACTCCAAAGCCCACTCCAAAGCTAAACACCGAGCTTATGCGGAAACATGAATACGTGGCAAGATTCTGTGCGCGTATGGAGGGCCTTCACTTCAGAGTTGACGATACTCCTGAAAACACCTGGGCCGAGCTAAGAGGTTCCATTACGGAGGCTGCATCTGAGGTCTTCGGCCTTTGTAGAAGGAAACAGCCGGATTGGTTCCTTGCAAGCTCTGCTACTCTGCTCCCGGCCCTTGCTGATAAGCGTGCTGCCCGTCTCAGTGTTCTCCAAGATAGAAACAACTTCACCATCGCTCACTATCGTAAAGCCAGGAATAATGTGAAGCGTCTCACATGCCAGGCCTACGAGCAGTACTGGCAGGACCTCAGTGAGAAGGTAGAAAAGTGCGCTAGTACTGGGGACATACGCGGCATGTACAGCGGCATCAACGAGGCACTGGGTCCTACAGTGAAAAAAACAGCACCTTTGCGAGCCACTGATGGCACCATCGTCAACGACCTCCCAGGCCAGCTTGGTAGATGGGTTGAGCACTACAGCATGCTGTATGGTACTCCAGTGGACGCCGATTTGAACGCTGTTTCTGCTGCTGTACCACAACTACCTGTCCTTAACGAGCTGGATGCGGAGATCTCAACAATGGAAATCGAGCGTGCGATCGCAGCTATGAAGAATAACAAGTCACCGGGCAGCGATGGAATTCCAGCAGAGCTGCTGAAGTGTGGCGGGGCAGTGTTGGTCAGGCAGCTTCACTGCTTGTTTCGATGCTGTTGGCAGAACAAATGCATCCCTAGCGAACTCAAGAATGCCAACATCATCACTCTTTATAAAAAAAAGGGTGACCGGCAGGACTGCAACAATTATCGAGGCATCTCACTCCTTTGCCTTCCGGGAAAATGCCTTGCCCGTGCAATCCTCCCAAGACTGCAGCGCGTTGCTGACGAGGTGCTACCAGAGAGTCAGTGCGGCTTCCGTGCTGGTCGCTCGACCTTGGACACGATTTTCTCGGTACGCCAGCTTCAGGAAAAGTGTGTGGAACAGCAACGCCCATTGTACATGGTGTTTGTCGATCTGACTAAGGCTTTCGATCATGTGAGTCGCTCTGGTCTCTTCCACGTTCTGCAGCGACTCGGTTGTCCGGCAACTCTTTTGGCAATACTCCAAGGCTTCCACGATGGGATGCGGGCAACCGTACAGTTCAACGGTGTCCGCTCAAAAGAGTTTGATGTCTGCCGCGGAGTAAAGCAGGGGTGTGTCCTCGCTCCCACCCTATTTGGCATCTATTTTTCGTCTGTGCTGCGACGTGCGTTTCCGAATCCGGGTGGGGTTCTGCTGCACACCAGGTGTGATGGCAACTTCTTTAGCCTGGCTCGTCTTAGGGCCAGAACCAGGGTGAAACGCGTCCTTGTGCGTGAGTTGCTCTACGCAGACGACGCTGCCTTCGTGGCTCACACTGAACAAGAAATTCAGGAGATGTGCAATTCTTTTGCCACTGCCTGCACAGAGTTTGGACTCACCATAAGCCTCAGTAAGACAGTGGTGATGGCACAGAATGTTCCTGCTCCCCCTCACGTCACCATCAATGGCACAGTGCTGTCGGTTGTTGAGAAATTTGTCTATCTTGGATCAACCCTGACAGCAAACAACAGCCTTGATGCTGAACTGAATACCAGGATCGGTCGAGCCTCAATAACTTTTGGGCGACTTCAGTCTCGTGTTTGGAACAACAGCCACCTTTCTCTCAAAGTAAAGGTGCGCGTATATGAATCCTGTGTGCTCTCCGTTCTGCTATATGGAAGCGAAACATGGCCTACATACCGACGGGAGGAGCACAAGCTTAATGCTTTCCACTTCCGTTGTCTACGGCAGATCCTTGGCCTATCATGGCAGGATAGGGTCCCGAACACCACCGTGCTGAAGCTCACTAACAGCAGTGACATGAATACCATGATCCGGAGAAGACGTCTCCGATGGATCGGCCATGTGCGCCGTATGCCGGATGAACGTCTCCCAAAGTCCATCTTCCACGGGGAGTTAGCATTTGGACACCGTCCTCGTGGCCGACCCAAGCTCCGCTTTAAAGATGTCGTCAAGCGGGACATGAATGTCTTTAACATCAACCCTGACCGATGGCATTACCTTGCAGAAGACCGGGCAACTTGGCGGGCTGCGCTGACAGAGGGCACGACTCTGTCATCCAAGCTTACATCAGCTTTTGCACAGAAAGACGGCATGTTAGACACTGTTTAGATCGGCGCTTGCGCCGCAAAAGGCCTTAATAATGTGCAAATATCATACCTCCATAGAGTATGTTTTGCCATCCACAGTGTGTTCAGATCCAGGTATAAAACTGCCATTACCAAAGTGAAGATGAAACCGCATTCTGGCAAACAAGCCTGGCAAATCACCTCCATCCAGATGCATTTCTTGTGATCTAGTGCAACTTTAACTGAATATTAAAGCCAAACTATGTTAGAATACACTTTAAGAACAGATAACTCCATGTTGAAGATACAGCTGCAAAAAGCTAACAAAACCAGACATGACACCATGCAGAGTCTTGTCTTGTGCAATCGCATAAATGATGAGACAAAGAGCTACATTAACTCACTTGTCGTACCAGTGTTTTTAATCTCAGTCAAGGTTGTGCTGTCATCATAGCCAGTGAAGGTGAAAGCAGTCAGATTAGCATTAGCCTGGACATTGATGGTTATGAGGTCTATTGGAGACTGTTGGGTGCTATTACAGTCTTTTTCTGCGATTATGGGCCAAGGAACATCACCCGAGATGCAGAAAGCACTTCAAATCAAAGCTCACTAACTTTGTGATATTTGAGTTTTTTCAGGGCCATTAAAGGAATTATGAAACATAAAGGAAAGACTTACTACACTATGGCATGTGATAACATCAAGCTGTGAAAAGCCCAAAATACAGCAAAATTGACATGCTATGGTAAAAAAAAAAACCTAAATTACATTAGTTTTGGAAAATGAACCAAGTCAAATGATCATATCTTAGCCACAGAAATCGGTGCGCCGTATGACACAGGTAACAAAAATGCAGCAAAGCAGGTCATGAACCAATGCAACGGATATGCATGGGTGTGTTACACACGCCAAACTCATATTCGACTATACTTTGTATTAATAGTTATAATAATATTTTAACCAGATATTTTTTCCTCTCAATTTCCTCAGAGTCATTCTGTATGACAACACATAAACACCACTGTATAAGTAACTTTATAACAAGCAAAAACATAGAACCTTTCAAAAGATTCAATCATTTGTAGATTATACCACTGCTCCCTTACCATTTGACTTAATTATATTAAATTATTATCTTCTGATTAGTAGCCACAGCCCAGCCAACATACAGTTTGACCTGTGAAAACCCTATTCTAAACAATTACTCCAAAAGCTTTACACTAAAAAGCTTTAAAAGAACAAACACGCTTTAGGTGACTACCAAAATCAAATAGTAACAGGTGTTACCCTTTAGGATAATTAAGGCCAGTTTGGATTAGGTGAAGCAGGTGTAGCAGGTCTCCACCCGCAGAAGACATGCGGACATACTGATGCATAGCCTGAGTTACAAAAACTATTTATGTCAATTGCATGAGTTTCTGATGATTTATATACTATATTAGGTGTCTAATAATAATGTTGTGATAATAATGTTTTTGATAAAGTGATAACCATGTTTTTGAGCAGCAAATCCGCATATTGGAATAATTGCTGAAGGATCATGTGACACTGAAGACTGGAGTAATCATGTTGAAAATTCAGCTTTGCATCTCAGAAATTAATTACATTTTAAAATATATACAAATAGAAAATGTTATTTTTAAATTGTATTTCACAATATTACTGTTTGCTGTAGTTGTATTTAAATGTAGCCACATTTGTATATGGTTAAGTATAAACAGAACTCAATTGGAGACATTTTGTTATTAAACAACAAACATTTATTGTTTCAGTTTTAATAGCTGTCATCCCCTTAAATACTACAGAATCACCTACTGTTGAATAAAACAGCAGATAACAGAAGGTACATATAAAATGCAAGGAGTCTGTACAATTTTAGCTGTTTTAAACTAAGAGTTTGGGATAATAAAAATCTATAATAATAATTGATATCCTAAGCACTCGTGTTATGCTCACG
The DNA here is from genome assembly GCA_027422405.1 of Ptychobarbus kaznakovi. Classification (NCBI taxonomy): domain Eukaryota; kingdom Metazoa; phylum Chordata; class Actinopteri; order Cypriniformes; family Cyprinidae; genus Ptychobarbus; species Ptychobarbus kaznakovi. Next base: position 2,571,510 of record CM049808.1, read on the forward strand.
GATGATAAATTGTGCGTTAAAAATTGATTTGGTACAAATAGAAATACAATTGGTAAAAACAGGAAAAGTTTTACATCATTAACTCCTTCCTTATGTAACAAGTTTCACAAATGACAAAATCAACATATTGCAGAAACCACCATGATCAAATGCAGTCAATAAAGTGCACATAATTCACACGAGCAATACATTAAATCAGTTCATAAAATGTGTGTGCAAAGCAATTTTTACAGCCAACACAAACCGGACAAGAGAAGTACGGTGATGACAGATAAAGTGGACGATGAAGGTGCTGCAGATGTGATCTGTGACGTCACAACTCTGCCATTCAAGGGCTGAACTCCTCTGAAGCTGTTGGTGTTCAGAACTGAAGCGTTTGCGTCTTTGAAAAGGACCGTCGTGCTGAAGCGTTTGATCTGTTTGGAGGAATAAAGTAAATAGAGTGACTTTTTTAAACTCAGAATATGTAGAAGTTGTCTTCCAGTAACAGACAAATATTTTTTATTAATGACTGTACCACAGAGTTGTCTTTACTTACAAATTCGTGGCTGACTTTGACGGGCTCTTTAAAAACAGTCCAAATCACAGCTTCATTACAGCTGGGTGTCGTTAGAGAGCCTTGGTAGCGGTAATATTTAGTCCTGTCCACACCTTCAGTCAGACCGTTCAGTGTGATTTGATTCATGATGTCTGAGGTTTGATCACCTAAATATATACAAAAAAAAACAAGATCAAAATCAAGAGGGTGTAAAGAAACTTCTTGGCTGTCTTGCGTTTTGTGCTAATTTGTTGTTAAATCTGTGTGGAGACGTGCTGAAATCGCATTTGGTCTCGTACTGTATCGCGTCCCTTGTCAGTGTCTGTGCTTGCTTGGCCATTTGTTGTGATAAACAGGAAAGTGTATTCAGCTGAATGCAAATAGTGATTTGTTAGACGGGTTTAAAAAAGGTTAATATACTGCGGCAGCCGTTGCGTGAAGCCCTCCTCGTGAGAAGACCGAAGAGTGTAAAGACCATCGACTCTACCGTGCGACTCCTCCGGGCAGAGACACTGTCAAGGGATATAAGTATCACTTTTTATTTCTCTTCTTTCTTACTGCTTGTTTCACTTCTGTTTTAGTTTTTTCTTACTATGTGTAAGTTGTTGTTTGTTAGCATGTGTTTTTGCCAGTGTTCTTTTTTTAGGACTACTGATAAACTACTGCCGTTTGATTTGTTATCTATTTAAATTTTAGACAAATTATGTATGAATTTATTATGTCTTTATAGGTATTTTCTTTAGTTGTAGTTTTAATAAATTGGAGTGATTTTAGTAACATTACTTCAACATACTACGTGGAAATGAAACAACATATATATTATATATATATATATGGGTGTTTTGGCTTAGTGTCATGTTATAATCATTTTTATACTCATACCTTTTTATTGTTTTAATATTTTGAATTGTCTTTAGCTTTATTTTTTGTTTTCATTTAAATGTTTAGTTTTGAAATGTTGTTGTATGCATTTGTCATTTTATTTAATTTCTCCAGTTTCTTAAATGTGTATATATAGTATTTATAGAGTTTTAACTTATAGTTTTAGTTACTTTTTCTTATTTGTAAGTCGCTTTGGATAAAAGCGTCTGCTAAATGACTACAAAAAAAGTAAAAGTAAATCATATTGCGGAAGAGAGATTAGCCAAACATACCAGCGTTTAAAGGTTCACTCCAAAATGAAAAACTTGTTATAGTTGTTCCATCTTTGTTTTTGCTCATACAGTGAAAGTCAGTTTGGACCGGTGTTGTTTTGGACCCCACTGACTTTTACTGTATGGACAAAAACAGATGAAACGTTCTTCAAAATGTTTTGGAAATGACACAAGGGTCAATAAATGATCTGAAAAAAAAACTGCCGACTCTAGATTCTTACAAACTATTTATTTACCTGAATTGCGTATTTTTGTCAAATAGGATGTTAGGATATCCCAGCTTTTTGTTTTGTTTGCTTCATTGGTTCCCTGTTGGTTAAAAAAAAGCACAATACATATGCATGTCCACACAACCAAGCCATTTATGTTTGTGTTTTCCTCTGGCTATAATAAATGTCATGCTCACCTCAATGAAGAAACCAAGAACAGCCAATGCTGTGCTGTCTTTGGCAGCTAGAGCAGCTGACACATTCCCGTTGTATTTTGAATGGACACTTACAATGTGCAGCTATGAGACACACAAGAACACATACAATGAATGATCACATACACCCCTAAAAATAAAGGTTCTTCTATTGCATCACAGTGAAAATCCCCTTTTTAAAAAGAGTTGATTCATACTCAGGCTGCTTTGAGGGGAAACAATTGAAATAATGCAGTCCATTTTCAGGGAAAATTCAATCAATCATACCTCCATTGGGTACTGTTTGCCATCCACGGTGTGTTCGGAGCCCGGCGAGGAGCTGCCGTTACCCCAGTGGAGATGGAATTGTTTGGTGTTGTATACACCTGGAAGAGCACCGCCTTGCACTATAATTTTCTCATCATCCAGATTGACCACCACTGTGAAGACAATGGACATATTATGCCAAATTTATATTGCAAAGCAGTCAAAGAAGCACTTTCTCAGTCTCTTTACTGTTAATGCTGCTCAGAAGTAGCATTTACACTACAATTACAATGGTATACTTTAATAGAGGAGGTGGGTTAGCAGGCTTCATTTAGTCTGGCTTTTATGCAATGTTGCATCTTCACATTGAATTTTAAGCAGGCACAGAGCAGCCCTAACTCGGCTGTTTAAACATGTCAGGATATACACTACACTGATGCTGAGCATCAAAGATGGTGGATCTGTGCCCTACTGTTGCCAGTCTAAGGCCACATCCACACAAAGCCAGAGCTTTCCCTATCCAATATTTTTTTTCCTTGTTCTTCCATAAACACGGCATCATCTCAAGAAATATCAAAGTACACATGAAACCACACAAGTTTCCATTGTGTAGTTAGCGAGTCTCATGGAACACAAAGAGGCATCAAATAACTGTTATCCTGCTGTTGTTTAACAGTAGATCGCCTACAGCTCTTTGCTAGCTCGCACATTTGTACTTCTCTGTGCAACCTTTTTTATGTGATACTTCTCATGTTACAGTTTCCTAAGGATTTGTTTTGTAAGTATCCTCATTTAGAAGTCACTGAATAATAAGGTGACCAAACGTGCCATTTTGGAGAGATTGTATCCCAGAAAATAATCAACGTAATCAGCGTTGTTTACGTTCAGCATGTGTGCGCTTTCTACTGATCATAAACAATGCTGATTACGTTGATTACATTCTGGGGTACTCTCCAAAATGGCAGAAGATGGTAACTTGGGGAGAAGAATTGTTGAATAAATTATGTTATTATTGTTTTCTTTGTGCACAAAAAGTATTCTCGTAGCTTCATAAAATTACAGTATAACCCCTGATGTTACACCGATGTCCTTACAATGTTTCTGTGCCTTGATCGTGGTATCTTCTTTACTGTCTATGGAGGATGAGAGAGCTCTCAGATTTCCTAAAAAATATCTTAATTTGTGTTCCGAAGATGAACGAAGGTCTTACGGGTTTGGAACGACATGAGGGTGAGTACTTAATGACAGAATTAAAATTTTTGGGTGAACTAACCCTTTAATGTCATACAGAGATCGATTCTGTAAAATGTGCATTGAAATAAATGCAAGTAATATTAACAAATTAAGGTTCCTAGTGTGCAGTGATCCTTACCGGAGTCGCCTGAGTTTACGATTGACATGAAGGTGGAGTTGTCATCAAAACCAGTTAAGTTAAAGGAGGTCAGGTTAGGATTTCCCTGAACACTTGCAGTCACGATATTAATGGGAGATTGCTTGGATCCATTGCAATATTGTGGGGCAATCTTGGACCAGGTGGTAAAATCTATTACAAATCCAAAATAAATAATTTCAGAACAAGCATATCTATATTTAACATTTATAATAAAATGTATATAAAGTTTTATGTTGATTTGGAATAGTTTATGATGCAAAAATAAATAAATAAATAAAATTAACAAATCACACTTACTGCATGCTGGCTTGTGATAGCACCACACTGTTTAGGATGAAATTACAACCTTAATTAAATACAACCAATAAAACTACCTTTCAAAACGTTTCAAGAGCCTTTAGTGCCTTCTTTAACAGAGTCATACAAAATAAAACTATATATTGATTGAGTAAATGAAGTTGAACTTCAGTAACACTCACCCACTGAAGCATCCGCACTGTGGACGGTGGGACACAGAAGAGCAGCAAAAATGACCAGCAAGACAATCATCTGCATCAAACAATACATCGTTAAAAACTCAAACAATGCTGTTGACAGAATTGAATTGGATTATAATTTAAAATGAGAAATGAAATCAATCAGACAATGTAGACTAACTCTGGTCTTACCTCTCTGACTTGATTCGCCTGTCTGTATGCAGGAATAAAATGAGTTGGCTTCATTCCCGCCTTTAGTACTCTTCACAGCTCACCTGTAGTGGGTGGGTCACTTTCATCTGTTCATCTGCTCACGAAAAACTGCATTCCTATCTAAAGCTCAAATGTCACATTGCTAGGCGTCGTTTATCTTTGGAGATGTCTTACGAATTCCTAGCAGTCATATTTATTTACTCTTATCTTAAAGTTTTTACCCCTCAGCATCACCGGTCATGTTTTCTAACCCTCTCGTGAAAACGAAGTTCACTACAACGTGTTTTCGCTTACAGCCTTTAAAGTGAGTCAAATTAACTTTGTTAGCAGTTGACTTTAAATGTAAAAAAAAAAAAATCAAATAAATGATTGTAAATAGCACCAGTTTAGATTAATTTGTTTATTTAAAAAGGTAAACTGTCCTAGGTGCTAAATAACCTTTCACAAGGTTTCTTAAAAGCAAGCATTCATTAGTAGTGGAACAACATTAAACTCAAGAACCAACCATTTGGTTATTTATCAGATATAATTCTAAATTTGACACCATTAGTCTGACATCTCAACGTTTTGTTATAATGAGAGGATCTGCGAGATTGCAGAACTCAGCATGGACCAAAACTCTGGTGTTTTGAGTGGTGAGTAAATTCTAACTTAAACACCTCTGATTGGCAATTGCATTCAAGAAATCACCAGATGCATGTGATTGACTACACTGCTCAATGCTGGAAAAATGTAAATAGAATTTTTATTTGGTGCACAGCAGCTTTGGATTTGCTTGGCCGTGAAATTTACAGGTACTGCACCCCCATGATTTTTACCTTTATTATGATGTTTTGTTATTGCATGCAAACAGTGTTGGGTGAGAAACACTGTTTATTTCCAACAGCTTTTCCAATGTAAACAAAAAAAACAAATCCTGTAAGTCAAGCCATTCTGGATGTGAAACAGATAATGTAGTTGAGGGAAACTAAAGCAACTTTCCATTAAATGTAGCAATGCTAAATAATTAGTTACCCTTTTTTATAAAGGTAAAATGTTGTAACATGCACTAAGAATGAAATCTGTAGAAATCTGCTAATATTCTGCCAGGACACTTGGTCTCATTAACTAATAATTTTGTGAATGATTTCGTATTTGTACACATGAGAACTACTCATGAAAAAATTCAGCATAATTCACAACATGTGCGTATGCACATTAAATTGTTCCTAACCTCATTTAGTTTTGTATTGAATTTGGAGTATTCTGAATGAGCAGCCACATCCCAAAGTTTGTACTCAGATTTCACTAACACATTTGTGAGTACACTCACTCGAATGTGCATACATGTGAATGAGACCCTTTATCCATTAACCCATAACATTTTCTTTAACACAAAAACATAACACAATGCCATTCAGATATGTGTAAAATGCCTGTGAAAAACCAAAACAGAAAATAACTTCATAACACAGTACCATACAGACTCTTAGAATTAATTACTTTGAAATGTAATGTTTCCCCAGAACTGTTCAGCAGAGCTTTGCATTCAAATGCATCTTTCCAAAGTCATAAGGAGAGTTTATGTCTATCAAATCAGCCTTATATTCTGTGGGGGGCAGGAAATGTAGTCTGATGCTAGGAACATGTGTCTGGTAGGTCCATAACTCTCATGAACAGCTCTGATAATGGTCTAGACAGATGAAAAGAGGATTGAATAACATAGTTGATTGAATAAGCAATGTCTCAATCTTGCCCTTCCTTGGCAACAGAAACCATACAGGTGGAGAGAAGGAAAATAAACCATTAAACCATAATTATCAAAACTCACTCCTGTTTAAACTGTAGCTTTTTGAAATACTATATAAAAATTATCCAAGATAAATCATTTTAGATTATATAGACCTTTAATGCCATTTTAATCAAGTAACAAATTCAAGTGGCATTCAAGTAACAAACAAATCAAAACCTTTATGGAAAACAGAGAAAAATAAAATACTTAAAATAAGTAGAATGGACAAGTGTGCACACCCCTCAACTAATATTTGGTTGAAACATCTTTTGCTTTTACAGCAGCCAGTATTTTTTTAAAGAGTCTATCAACTTCTTGATTTCTCCATGTTTCCTCCTTTCATTTTTCACTCATCCTTTCAAAAGAGTTCTAGATTGATCATTTTGCAGGGGCTCTCTTGTTTTTTTTATTGGATTTAATTATTGGGTTATGTTAATGTCATTCATTTGTCGACTTATATTTGTGATTGTGATTTCTATCATGCTGAACAACGAAATTCCTCTTCATCTTAAAATATTTTGTGGACACCTGCAGGTTTTGTGTCACAAATGGTCTGCTATTTGGCACTATCCATGATTCCTTCAATCCTGACTACTTCCTCAGTCCCACCTTAAGAGAAGCAGCGCTATAGCATGAGGCTTGCGCTACCATGCTTCATTGTGGGTTTTGTGGTGTTTGGGTGATGAGCAGTCTTTTGGCCCAACAAATGGTCCAAATGTTTCGTTTGGTTACACTGGACCGTAAAACGCTTTTCCACATAGTTTTTTTGGGGGGGGGGGGGTAGATTTATTTATTTAATTTATTGCTTTTTTTTACATTGATAGGGTTGGCTTATTTATTTATTAAATTGACAGTGTGGAGGTGACAAGAAGTAAAGTTGGAGAGAGAGAGAGGGGCGGGGGGGGGGGGGGTAAGATCCTTGAGCCACGATTCAAACTCGGGACGCCCGTAACGCAACAGCGTCATATGTCGGCACACTGCTCCTTGGCTATTGGTGCCAACAGTTTTGGTGTTTTTTATAAAGTAATAGCTTTCGACAAGCCATCCTACTCCATGGCCCAGACATCTGAAGAATTCAGGATATTGCTTCATGTTCCCATATTGTCTCATGTTCCCTTTAAAGCCACTGTAATCTACTGTCTCTTTTGACAGGTGCCTTGTTTTATTGGAATGTCATCGTTGTGCCCACACCACAGTGCATGTTTGTGTTTCCTTGGACCATCTACTCTTGTTGATGACGGTCTTCACGGCACAGTCATGGCACATCTGTTTTGGAAATACTGATTGGTATTTCTTCACAATGACATCCCAACACATCCAACTCAGATGACTGGAGTATTATAATTAAAAGTAAAGGAAGGTTGTCGGTACTGATAGCCAAGAGGGCAGTGCACCAACCTATGTTGTTTAGTTGCGATACACAACCAAATACAGAAACATGCTGCAAAAACAGAAATGGGCTGCAAAAACATGGAACCCTTACGGTGCGTTTCCACTGGCATATAGCGAGCACAGCGGAGAGAGCATTTTCAATTAATTCCTATTGAAGTTGAGCATAAAAGCTCGCGCAATGCATAATGGGATTGAAAGTGGCGCGGAGAAAGCGTTGAGAGCGGCCAAAAGTGTCAAAAAGGTTGGGCATTTCCCGATCAAGGGAAAAACGCCGGGCGACAACCAATCGCTGTGATAAGTAGAAGATGAAACTCAAAAAGGGTGTAAGCATTGTTTTCAGAGGCATGCTCTGTGCTAAATTTAACACATCCCAAAGCAGTGGCATTGTAGTGTTATCAGCAGCACTGAGCGCAGATATGACACTGTAGTGGAAACACACCGTAACGAAAATGAACCATGGTTTTATTTGAAGTAAAACCATAAAAAAACACCTTTACTACACTTAAACTATGGTAAACACAAATAGATGATTTTGCTACATTTACCTTAGAAATTTGAAATAAAATGGTGGTTATACAAAATAAGTAAATCTGTATTTGGTTGTGTTGCGAGTATGTGCAGCGCATTTCTGGGCCCTATTTGAACAATCTATGTGCATGGTCTAAAGTGCAAGTGCAATCAGGACATGTAAAATCCAC